>JADDOH010002827.1:0-157644 GCA_016648135.1 Agrypnia vestita
GAAAAAATTCAACTCCGATGGGGCAGTCAAAACCGCATTCAAAGATTTTATTGATTCCCGTCCGAATGGTTTTTTTAGTAAAGGGATCGATGAACTACCTATGAGATGGCAAAAGTGCATAGATAGCAATGGTACATACTTTGATTAAATAAATATATTATAATAAAAAAAATCGGCTTTATGTTCCTCCCATACTAAACGCCAATTTCATATGTAAGGACCTAATATTTGATTTTTATATGTCGCGAAATGTGTGCTATGATTGAATTCGAAGTAAGAATGACCGGAAGGTGCGTGTTTGTGGAATGATCCTGTCCATCTGTCTATGTAGCAAGTTTGTCTAGCAAGCAAGTCTTTATAGTAAGCTGAAGGCGTGTGCGTGAATTAATAGTGGTGAAAATATATGCGACAAGCTAAGGCGGGAAGTGATACAGGATGACTGAAAAAGTACTTACAATTTACATTATCGGTTTGTTTGAAGAAACAGTTTTACAACAATATAGGACAAGCAAAGTTACGCGTAACGTATAGTACATGGATCGACGAAAGAGTAATCGCGGTACCGGCTTGCTGCCTGGTGGTACCTCGCCAGTTGTAACGGGCTTGTGATTGGTGGTTTGACTCGAGCGCAATTGGTCCATTGGCACGCTCGAGGGACCAGAGTCCGAGTAGACCTAGACGCACCACAGGGCTCTCCCTGAGTGACGAACATGGGGGTCACGTGGAGGAACGTGGTATAGAATTGTAGAGCAGTAGCAGCCGCACTGGACAAGGCTGGAGGAACTGGCTGGCTGACTGGTTTCTATGTGACTGTTGATGTATCCCTGTGTTGTTGGTGCTGAGTGCGCGGTGAGTCGGCGCTGGTGGTGCTACGAACGCACAGTGGGTCGACGATGCAGGTGATTGGCGCTCGGTGAGTCATCACAGGTGATTGGCGCACAATGAGTCGGCGCAGGTTTGCTGGTGCACGGTGAGTCTGCGTGGGTTGCTGGTGTATGATGAGTCGGCACGGGTTATTTGCAGATGCCAGTGAGTCGGCATTGCAGGTGTGATGAGCGCGCGATAAGTCGACGCTATGTCGAGTTGCAGATGCCATGGCATTGCAGTTGTTTGGTGCTGTGCGCTCGGCGAGTTGACGCAGTTGTTGATGAGCACTTTGTGATAAACCTGACCTAACCGTGTATAAGGTGGTTGAGCCTTGGCTCACCGAACCGAAGCTACCAACTAAATTTTTTTTAAATCTAACCGAAATTAATAAACCATCTAATATAAGTTCTAATTCAGATACGCAACCTAAAATACTCTTACTGATCTCGATCGTACTGTTCCGAAATACACATTATAAAATAGATAATAACCTATAAGTATCTCTACGTAGATAAAAGGTTAGAATTATCCGTTTTGAATGAACTGAAAGGATTATTTTGTAAGAACGCGATGCGGTCGTAATGTTTCTTATCGATGTTTAATTAATATCAAAATCCTATTAAGTTATCGCAAGTTTCATTCTAAATGCAAATACTACCTAATGGCTTTTATCCTAGTTTACCAGGATATCTCTCTATACTAGATTATCTATTAAATGGCTCATGATGTCGTTTTTTTTTCTAATTTATAAATAAATAAATCACTATACTCTCACTCAATTACTATAGAAACGTCGAAGTTATTGGCTCGTGATATCGTCTTTAGTCTATAACTCCCCCTCTATTGTGACGCACGTGGCAACCCTAATATTTCAGAAAACGTGTTGGAAATTCTATATTTACACATACAAAGATAATAATATACTTATAATTTTAACTCGGACTTGACTACAATACGTATAAAATTTATTGTTTAGAGTTTCCATTTACTGGAATAACTAACCATAACAGAAACGTAAAATATCTGAAAGAAAAGCACATTTACATATCATTTTGTTTTTAAATTTGCTTACTTTTGTTGGCTGCTTCTATATACAATTTATAGTTTGGAGAAAAACACATAATCAGATTGTTTCAGTGATTCGCCTCTGGATTGGTTATCTTGGTAGAAACTGTATTTATCTGCAAACCGAGAGTCTAATAATTTGAAAATAGGTCTACTTCCGAGTATGTGGTGTCTGTCGCTAACAGTACTTCACTTTTCTCGTTAGGAATTTATTTAACAAGTTAAAAAATGAATCTATGGAAAGGAGGATTATGTCCGTGGGTAATGACATATCCTCGGTTTCCGCGCTAAAGGGGCCCCATCGTCCCGCCCCTTTAATGGCCATGAAAAACTTCCTTCTATACATTTTCTCTGGCGTTTCCTTTACCTTGATAAACAACCCGAAGCTAAATCTTGATATAGCCACGTAGTATGTTCCATTGCCTCGACAAATCGTCAGCATTCCGAAGAAAATGTAAATCCAAGGTATACCAAAACTTTAGGGATCACTTGCGTCTAAAGATTAAGTTGGAAGATATTAATAGTGGCACCTAATTCTTTTTAGGGGTCCTTGCATCTAAAAGAATGTTGGTTATTAGTTTAAAGCTGATTATTGCAATTTATCCTCTGTGGAGTATAAAGATAATTTCTTGGTAAATGTTTGGTAAATGGAAAATGTGAATTCCTCCTCGTAGAATGAAGACAAGTATGTTTAACCAATGGAACATTCCACGTGAACCGAATATATTAACCATGTGTCAATACATTCATAGATATCCAAAGCGTAGTGAATAAATCTACCTCACCAACTTCCTATGACCATGTGACTATATTTATACAATAATTAAACGAGTTATCTGAGCAAAATAATTCGTATAGATAACGGGAATACTTTATTTCAAATATCGTTGAAGCAAAATTTAACGTCCGAACGAAATCGCAATATTCAGGGGTGTATCCTGAATCGGTTGCGCATAATTAATAACCCGATTCACTTTCTCTCCCTCCCGTTCATATAAGTCAGAATGAATTATTTCGCAATCACAGCGCTCTCACCTAGAAGATTCTTCCTTCAATCAAGTACAGGCGTAATTTCGACCCATTGAGGAATGACCCATCTGTACTTCTTGAAATTCCCTAGTTAGAACTAGTTCTTTATATATAGGGAATATGCACGTAATTATGGATTTTTGTCCTCATGATTGAACGTCTCCTTGGCAAGAAGCGGGGCAAACCCAAAACAATCAACCCACTTCATTCGCCCCCTCTCTTGCGTTCAAATGATTTGAATTACGTCTAATGGGATTAAAATGGATTGGTTCTTGTCTTTTTCCACTCCATGATCCATCAGAAATCACGCCGAACTAATTCCGGGGGTCAACAACACAGACTTCGGACCAAACGTCATACCTAATGAGTTATTTCGGGCAGTGGTCCCTTTTAGGAATAAAGCCTTACTTATAAACCCATTGTCGGACGTATATCATGGTCTTTATACTCCATGCTTGCTACCACCAAAACTGAACGATGCCATCGCAAGACGAGTCATGTTATTCAATCCTAACTGCATTATTTATAATGAATCTAAAATATCGTCATAATTTTGTTACTCGAAATCAATATATATGGATTATTCTATCTGCCTTCACGCACTCCTGATGCTGAAGGCATCCCTACGATAACTCTTGTTTGTTCTAGTATAACTGATCCATCAGAAATCACGCCGAACTAATTCCGGGGGTCAACAACACAGACTTCGGACCAAACGTCATACCTAATGAGTTATTTCGGGCAGTTTCCTTTTTAGGAATAAAGCCTTACTTATAAACCCATTGTCGGACGTATATCATGGTCTTTATACTCCATGCTTGCTACCACCAAAACTGAACGATGCCATCGCAAGACGAGTCATGTTATTTCAATCCTAACTGCATTATTTATAATGAATCTAAAATATATTGGTTCCCGTTTTTTTTTGATTTAACCACAACAACTTGAAATAATAGTTTATAATCTAATTTGTCTATACAGAATCTAAAATATGATTTGTAACAACGAAAAGGTTATAAAAGTCCATCGGAATGTATAACATGAAAGGTACTCACTGTATGTGAAAGGTGAAATCCCGAAGCACTGTTTTTTTTTCTTCCTTCCTTCCCTGGTTTCACCGCTGTCTCGTTCCGAAGGCACGTTATTTTATTTTTGAATTTATTCTCTAATATTATTTAGTCAGGGACTATACTGTATCCACTGAGGTTTTCAAAACCCAAGCGTCATCTACAGCATAACTTCCTACGTGAAAATCAGTCAAACACTCTCTCGTTTTTTCACTCTGTCGGCTTATTTATAAACTTTCATTCCCGACTCTACACCTATACTCTTACAAAGTCCGAAAGAGCCGATTGGTCGGTTCAAAAAATGCTTTCAAATTGGACCTATCACGTGCCTACACATAAATGTTCGTTCCGCCAGGGGCGCAGTCAACTTATCTATAATACGCCATCATTAGTATTTATTTATTTTTGAACCAATTTCGTTTCTCCAGTGGAGCAGTCGCAACTCTCTCGCACACAAGCGATAAATTAATCTTAAATAGTTCTTTTGAGATATTCGATATAATTATTATTTTCTTTCTCATTTCTTTGTAGTAGGGTGGCAGGTTAAGTCCATCACAACTTGATGAGTCGAAGTTGTTTTTTGGTTGCAGATGCGTCGGCATTGTAGTTGCCAATCACCAGATTGTGTTGGCCAGTCATCTTTGGTCCTCATTATCCATGGCTGTTGTGAATATGTGAGCCCATTTGTCTGTTGATGCGTTCAATGTCTTCTTTCTCGCTGTACATGGTTAATCTACAATGGCTTATATGCATATAGATTTAAAAAAGAAAGACATGGTTTTGCTAAAAAAAAATTTTTGAAAAATTAAAAGTCCCAAAAAATTTTTTGGAAAAAATAGTTGAAAGGTAAAATGTTCAAAATAGAAAAAATTGCTTATTTTTTTATGTTAAAATATTTTGGTTGAACAGGCATGGTAGTGTATACAATAATATTTGGATGAGAGTAGGTAAACAAGATTAAATAATTTTAGAAAACTGAAAAAAACTTTTTGTTTAAATTTAATTTAAATGTACCATGTATTAAATGTAACGTTGGCGTATTGTGTATGTGAAAGAGACATGTGTATATATTTTAATACATATGGTAAGAAAGATCAGAGATATGTGAAATGGTACACCTTTGTGTGAGCGATAGCGTTAAAATATATAAATTACTAGAATTAGAATAGTGCATAGTGAATACATACAAGTTGAGGAATTAAAACAAACATTATGACACAATTTTATGTTTGAAGTGTAATTTAACATACTAGTATGAAATAGATGTATTTGACAGTTTTATATATCGACAAAAACGTGAAAACTTTGCATATGAAAAAATGTTGTATGTACTGTTAAAATGGTATACTGAGCATTTCGGTACGTCATAAATAAAATGTAGTGCAGAAATTATAAATTTAAAAGTTTGGCACCCCGGAACAAAGGCAATTTTCATAACAGCATTTTGTTAAGAATAGCGCCCGTATAATATGTCATTTTCATAAAACAATTTTCAAATGACACCCCGATTTTTGTTTCGGGTCAGAAACTTTGAAATCCTTATTCATTTTTTCCATAAAGAAAAAATCGCTGATTACTTTAAAATTTTAAAATATAAGTCATCCAATGTATCTACCAATGTTAAGAAACGTCAAGGATAAGCGTACCAACCATCACATCAAAAAAATAATAGCCCGCCAGCTTGTGATATTAAATTATGCACCACTTCACGCGCTACAACAACATGCAGAACTTCGAAAGCGAAGAAGTGAGAAGCAAACCAGTCGCAAGAACTGACAACTAAAGATTGCAGATCCCTGTCCTACGTCGGCAAAGCGACGAACGTCATTCAGCGCAGCGGCGATACGGAGATCAGAGACCAAGATATGACAGATGATGGTTATAGTGATAAAAATAAATCTGTATTAAATAACTTCGCGGTGTAAAAACTTCTGGTGCAATTAATTTTAACTAAAATTTCACCTCCAACACGCTTAAAAAGTATAAAATCGAAAATTCCGCGCATTTTTAATACAAAAAAAAGCATTAGATGCAATTCATAGTACGATTAAAATAACACTTTCTTACACAATGTGTACACAATTTATTTACATACCTACAAATAAATTTAAATTTCTTGGGTTGAAATTTATACATAGGAGGACACCTTCTGTACATTAACGAGCATTTGTAAATTCCTCCAAGTCTCTTTACTCCACCGGCCATAATCTTAATCCATGAGGAAACATCGTGAATTTAGATTTCATTGTCGGAAGTTTAATATCCACTGACACCAGGATGGAACAGATATAAGCCAAGTCTCGTCTACAACGATTGCAAAATAACTACTCGTTAAATAACTCATCTACGTGCCAAAATTACTAACTTCAATATTTTTAATTATTTTTAATATCTAGCTATGTAACCCAACAAAAATTACTTTAGTTAAGATTGTGAAAATAGCGCCATTTGCAGTAAAAATTCACGAAAAATTCGAACCCGTCATATACACATTTACTTTTAAACTTTACAATATTTCCCTATAAAAGTTCAATATTTGCGCCATTTGGTAGCTTTGGTGACGTTTATTGCTATATAGAAAATAATGCTTAATTTTTTTTTTATTTTCATATTTTTTAATATCTTTCATCAAAAATACTCGTATTACTGAGCTTTATATATACTTCAATAAGTTTAATTTAAATTTAAAACTTTGATTTTTTAAAGTTTTATTCTAAAGGAACCAATCTAATGACCTTTTCAAATGTTTCTTTGGAGCGTTTTCTAAGCATCACATGAAACAAGAACATCCCTATCTCTCGCTCAACCCTCGCTGAAGTATCTCTTGTTAATAATCTTAAAATTTAAATTTTAAGGACTTAATTATTTCATTAAAGAGAAGAATACTTAATTTTATGTCGGTTCATAATTGGGGACGTTTATATACAATAGTTAACGAACAGTTTTAAACGTTTACTGAATTGGATATGCCAGGAAACGGTTTGAGGTCTAATCGAACTTTAAACTCTTTGCACAATAGCTTGCGGGTATTCCGATTCTAGTTCACGTTTAATCTGAGCTTAAGCCGTCCTCAATGAGTTTTAAGTGCTGGGTTAAGTTTATCACCACTTCAAATTGCCGAGAAAGTAATGTGCAATTTACTTTGTTTCAGAAAATAAATACCTATATTAGTTTTTATGCTGTTCCTAACCACCCTCTTTATTACGCCCTTAAAGATCCACTTTTAAAATTCCATACATAGTGTGCATTATCATCAGTATATTTTTCGCCACTTTTCTCATATAAGAGTTTACATTGTTTTAGTGAAATTTAAGAGCATCAAATTAAATTGAGTTTTTCAGTGAATTGGCAGTCTGTTGACTATTAATTAATATTGAAAAAAATACTATTTTTATACAACGTGTGAAACACTAGGCAATGAGTTTTGGAACAAGTAGATGAGTTTGTGTATATTGTTAGTATGTTCAGTAGTAGAGGAAAGGATGAGAAGGATATCGAGTGGAGGGTGACTGCAGAGAATTATATGTTTTGAATTCAATCATTTCTAATAGAAATATGTATTCCTACGCAAGACTGGCGGCACACGATGGAATTCTGGTACCAACACTGATATATGGAAGTGAAGCCTGGAGCTGGTAGAAGTGGAACGAAAGTAGACTGAATGCGGGTGGAGATGAGATTACTTAGACATTTGTGTGACAAATCTTTAAAAAATTTAAGAGAGCATTATCAAGCTGGTCTTAGTATAGTTGATAGAATTAAAAAAGGGTCGCACGGTTGATTTGGACATATTGAGGGGATGAATGAGGAAAGAATGGTAAGAATGATATATGACGCAAGTGTTGACGGCGCCAGAAAGAGAGGGCTACCGCGGAAAACGTGTAACCAGATGCTGGAAAACGATCATGTAAGGAGGCTCAACATTCGTCAAGCTTGCATGCGAAGACGTGTGAATGTGGATGAGGCGAGAGTTGTGAGTGAGAGCAGAAGAATATGGCGCTCTATTCTCTCTGCCTACCCTCGCGGTGAAACTGCGTGATGGTAAGTAAGTGAGTGAATGAAACACTAAAGAATATTATCTTGAATTAAATTATTTTTAACAAGAACACCTTTTTATGTCAGGTTTTGTGAATGAATGCCGCGAGTAGCAATTTGAAACGGTTATCATTGAAGAGGCGGCATGTGAGAATTGTTCTCTCGTTTATAGAAAACTGCTTCCGACTATCTGGCAATCACAATGGGATACCTCCCCTTACTGAGCACAATCAGTAATTTATTTAATCACTGGTCAACCCATATTCTTTCTGGTCGTGGCAAATTCAATAGCAGTCTTTATAAATTCAATTTCGTACCTTTCTCCCTGTTTTCCCACGGGTTTTTTCAGAAATACCGACAACACTTTAGAGCATACCCGCAGCGCTGTCCTTTTTTAAATTGGTGAAAAATTCGACGAGTTGTATTCTTCTATCTTCAGCCCACCGATGCTAGCGTCAGCTATTCGTTTAATAACACCTTTAAAAAATATTTAGTTTCTTAAAAAAAATATAAAAAAATACAATATTCAACAAAATCCTCTACAGAAGTAATCCAATATAAGGATTTTTTATTTATTTAAAAAATCCAAATCCAACCGATAATTCGACTTTATTTATATATTAACATTTATATATTTATAAGGTTTTTCGCTAATACATTTTGAACAGAATATAAAATTACATAGATCCCCTGATTAATAAAGGAAGAATGTAAAAATTACACGTTATTGATTCTGGTGTAGATAACTCACAAGCATTATTATCTTCGTCCCCTTGTCCTGACATGGTTGGGGGCCCAAAGACTCGACAAGGTGCTTATCCCTCTGTCTTATGATGCTTCCATATTTTATTATTTATACATTTTTTTGTTGTTAACTCTCCCAGCTTAATCTGGAACGTTGCCAAAAGGATACTTCTTGGTACTCGTTCCTCTGGCATTCTTAGCACATGTCCAAGCCACCTCATTTGTGATTTTTCTATATCCCGGCAGTATTTGTATAGTGGCAAGTATTTGTTTTGTTAAGCTACAACAGTGAGTTTAAACTGTTCAAGAATTATGAATTAATATCAATAGTTATGTAGTTACGCAGTATCAAAAATTGAATTTTTTCAATATTTCTGACTTATTTTTTACAAAACGTTGAAGTATCATTACAGTAATTCATTCGTTTCAATAAAAGTTAAATAAAATAATAAAAATCCCGAAAAATGATTTTATTTTAGAAAATGAATTTATTTTAGAAAACCAATACGGGAAGGATTCTTCTCATCTCATAGAAAATTTTTCAACAAAAGGGCGGAGTCAGCGATTGATATCAGCTCCTTCTATCTTAAATAACACCCTCAGATGTAATAAAAAACGCCGCCTTATAAGTTTACACCGAATTCGCTGCATTTTATTTTATTTTTAACGGGAATATTATTTATTTGATGAAAAAATTCTTAAACAATATTTTTATATGAAAGTGTGTTCTAAGAACACAGTTACTGGATTTTGTTCCCAGAGGGAGGATTAATTAATTAAGGATAAATTATAGAAGTCTCATAAAGACAAATCTAATTTGTATATGAGAAAAGGAATGGAAATCTCTTATATGATGGTTCAGGGCTTACAACCTATTTGAGCCGGCTTAAGTGATCACTCTACACAATGCAACGTTCACCAATTCCATCGTAAGAACATACACACAATATCATATTTTGGAAGTTCTATATATTTATATGTTCGAATCAAGATTCATTCATATATTACCATGGTCTTTTTGAAAAATTATCAGGTTGCTTCAACTGTCGGCACTGTAATAGATTGCTGTTTTTGTTCATAGATCGGATCTTATTGATAATTGTTTACACCTAACTACAATCATAGATGATGGAGCATCTTCTTGTATTAAAATAGATATATAATTTAGTTGTTATCAACTACTATACATCGTACACTTTGAAATAAATAATACTCAGAATGAGTCGTAGGTTTTTTTTAAATATATTTTTTTATTTAAACTGTGTAACCACACATACACGATTTGAAGCATTCGACATGTGGATAAAATCGAAATAAAATCAGATGTATTAAACTTCAAATCCTCCGTCAATTCTAAGAGAATAACTGAATTGATAAGGCGACTTGAGGCAGTTGGATCTACAGAAAAATATTCAAAATAAGCTAGATGGACACAGTTTCGAATAAAAAATTTATGTTTCGGATGAATATGAAATAAGAAATTAAAAAATAAAAATCTGAACAAATTCAATGTCACGGGCATGTGATGAGACATCCAGAAAAGCACAAGATCTTGCACTTTATAATGCTGGGAAATATTGCCAGAAATCGAGACCCTGGAAGAGGGAGAACATTATGGTTGAGATGAGTGGTTTGGCCAGTCTACTGAGGAGCTTTTCTGCCCTCCATATGCATAAAAGCAAGTATTTGAAACAAACAAATTTCTAGATACGAGTCTTTTGTTAAAACACCAATTGTAATTAATCTTTTGATTAATGATAATGTGTCTTAAAACGATTTTTTAATAACTTAACTCTTTTACAAAAGATCGTGAACTAATTAAAATATACTTTAATTAATGCATTAAATTATGCTGTCTTATTGCTTAGAATTAATACAACTCTCGTTTAATACATTTTTCACACCAAAATATAATTTATATTACTTTTTGTTTTATGTCAAATAGTTTACAACTTTTTATTCCCCCATATTTTACTCAGTTTATGATTTTTTGCAAAAAGCTACCTTAATGCTTAAGTATTAGGGGCGTATTCCGGGCCGCAGTAAATAAAATTATGACGGCCAACGTCCAACTGGTAACGCATAAGAAGGCCAAACACATTATTTGTGTTAACCCATCTATAGATGTCAAATATGACTAAATTGAAGGACTGCTCTTCCCTTAACTATAAATAAACTGGCAAATCATCTTCATCTGGCAATCTTAAGACTTTTATTACTATCCCTATATTATCCCAACACTATAAAGGCGAGAATAAAAATAAAAAATAAACGATACGTCGGCGTTTGTAGGGTTTCTGACCCGGTGAACCCGGGAATACATGGAGTTTTCGATGCATCGGGAATGCTTATGAGCTTATGAATCTACAGAAGCTTATGAATCTACCAGAGAGTTAACAATTAATTTACAAAAATTGTTCGAATGACTTCAGTTGAAACAGATAGTTTTTTCAATTGCTGGAAATATATGTACAAGATCGAGAAGCAGGCTATCAGATGTAAATTTGAACATTTTGATATTTTTAAAATGCTAATTTAAATAAAATTATTTGAATGTGCGTAGTTCATTTCAATATTTTTTTTGTTAGCATAATATAATTGAATGATTATTAATATGTACAATATATATTTTACGTAGAAAATATCGCATCCAAATCAAAAATATAATTTCTTTATAATAATAATTTATTATATCTGTATTTTTATTTAGAAATTGTATTTTTCTATTAATACATATTTAATTTAAAATAAAAATTGTAAATTAAATAAATTAATATTTTTTATGGAAAGACAAACTAATCTTTTATTCCAAAATTTTTATCATACACATGAGTTTTCCGGTAATACCCGGGAACGATCCAGGCTGCGATCAAGTGCGTCAAACCCCAATATATATACTATATATATATATACATAGATACTATATATAATAATATATATATATAGTAATGTTTATATATATCTATTAAATATTATATTAAGCTTATCTATATATTATATATAATACATAATGTATCTACATATCTGTTATATATATTATTTATATATATATTCATATATATCGTCCTTGAACATATTTTTATATATATGTTCAAGGACGTTTCGACTCACCTTTTTGTCTCTTGGCGTTCTTTGTAGCGATGTCACTTCACCAAAAAACTATTTCACTCAGTTGGCCACCAACTTTCGTTACTCCCGAAGTCCGGCGAGGTTATAAAATGTTTATAAATGCACAATTAAAACAAGACAAAAATTGGCGATTTTAATAATGATTATATTTATATATGTATTCTTTTTTAGGTTTTCTTTTTCTTCTGTTATAGTAAACTCCTTTTTTTCATTTTCATATATATATATGTATATGTATGTATGTATATATATATAAATATATATATATATACAAGTCCAACGCAACAATGACAATTTTACCATAATTTTACATCAGGAAGTTTTTTACAAGGAATTTTACATCAGGCTGTAGGGAAAGAAATTAATAAGTGCATATAAAATAATCCTTTTCCTAGAACTACTTACTTATCTCATGTAGTTTTAATCGAAACTTGAGAATTGTGGGGGTACGTTTGCGATAGGTACCGTTTGAAGCTCTGTCAGACTAGAGCGCCTGGATAAAAAGGCATCGGAGAAATCACTTTTCTACAGGCATAGAAGACATCGGACCCGCACATAAAGACACCGCAAATAAAGGCACTTAATTTGAGAGAGATACGTGAAAATATAAAAATCTCCTTATTTGAGTACGATGAACATCGACGTATACCTGCACCTACATCTCGTTTGTTTTATTTTTTTATTCTCGTCTATTAAGTATTGTGATAATAATCTTAAGATCCCAATATTGCTATTTTCGGAATATGGCAAAGCTTAAATAAAAATAAAAATTTGAATTTAAAATTTTAAGTAACTGCCAAATCATTCAATGAATTCGTATATTTGTCAAACAAGTTTTTTATAACAACAGTAAGATTAATAAGATTTTTTAACTTAAGGAAATAATGTGAATGATGCTTCGGACGCAATTATTTTTCATATAAATATATCATCTCACATTCGTCACAGTTCTAGCACTAACACTAATGTATGGATATAAACTTGCAATTGACAAAAGATGAAAAAAAAAATGTTCTCACAATATAAACTCTTAATGTAGTCTTATCAAAAGGATTTAAAAAGTGTCATAAAAATTAAAAAAGGAGATAGTTTCTATAGTCAGTTTACGCTTCATCTTATGAAGTGGAAACTATTTCCAGGGATCGGAGTCCCGGGTCACTTGTTCATTTCATTCGCAATCTGTACATAAATAATACCACTATAGTTAAATTCAATTGAATCTATTCTAAGATCTGAAGGAGTTAAACAAGGATGTCGTTGTACCTCCAGACTTTCAGACGGAGAGTACATGAGAAAGGCACTCTAAAACTGAAATGAAATCGGAAGCAGAACGATTTCTCATTTCAAGTAGACGATACACCTTTAATCGCTACATCAAAAGAAGAAATGGGTGCACTTCTCATTCGTATTTAAGAAAATTGAGTCTTGTAATAAATAAATCAATGATCAACCAATATCCTTACATGTCAGATTACTGACAATGGTAAAGAAATGTATGACAAAATAGAGGATATCTACGAAGAATCATATTCAATTTCAATCAACAGATTTTGAGTAGTCTCATTAAATGCGAATATGGGATACGTGTCGTATTAATATTCTTATAAATAAATAAAGCTCATAAATAAAATTCACTGACCAAATACAGTACCAAATAGAGACCAAGAACTTAAAGTTACATTAACTTAAAAGTTATCGTAACTTTAATCTACTTCAATAGAATAATAAATTAATTCAATGAGGTGAGTATACATCCTTCAGCAACCAGTATGTTTGTCAGGTTGTCCTCTGACATAGGCCTCTCCGAGTTTCTTCCACTCATCTCTGTCACGAACTAGTCTTCTCCATCCTTTTGGTAGGTCATCTGCCAATCTCTTGATTTGACGTCCTTTTTGTCATATTAATAATAATAATGAATATTCTTACGATCATTAAATATTGTTATCCTTGTTACCTCAACGTAAGTTTAATAATATTTTTATATCTTTTGCACTACTTAAATCTTCGAAAGAAACAGAATCTCTACAAAAATATTAATGCTTTTCATACTTTCATACTTTGTTTCTCACTTTTTTGGTTTATTGCTCCTTTTTCTTTCATACTGTTTGTTAGATTAGCGTTTAAGATTTGAAATCATATTGGTATATGAGTCGTTCTTAATTGAGCTCCAATTGAATATTTCAAGATTACGTTGTTTTGTTGATTTATTGTAACTCAGAACTTGTGAATACTCTGTATAAATAAATAAATATAAATAAAATTAAACTCACGTAAAGGTAACAAAATAAATAGTATTTAATGATCATCATGAATAATCTCTAATCTCATGCCAAATCCAACAACAATATAATATTCTTACTTGATGGTGTCCTGGAATGGAGCTCGAACCATAAACCACTGGATTACTAGGCGAGAGTCAGTTAAGTTATCGATCGCATAGAAAAAATGTATGAATGTGGACGAGGCACAAGTAATGTGGCAAGATAGTGGATTTCTATCTAACAGCGTGATGACGGAAATTCGTGAAGGTTATTTTTTTAAATCAAAGTAGAAAGCACGTTAATTAAATAAATTGCTTAATAGCTTCATTGAGAGTCACACTGTAAACCATAAATAAATTGTATCGTATAAAAAATAATTGTTTATTTATTTCGATATTGGTGTATTTCATGGTTTGGAAAATTGTGTAAGCGATTGGAACCTTATTTAAGCTATCCCAAATATATTTCAAGTGATGTGTGAAGTCAGAATATTCACTGAATGTAAAATATCGAATAGGGGCTAGGCAAATCAAACAAAATAAATTTATTCCCGAGATAGCGCAAAATTTGGGATGAAATAGGCAAGGTTTGGAGAGCTGTATAGTAAATACCTAGACGACGATTCAGAAGTTTGTCAACAAATAGGGAAATAAAAAGAAAGCCTTGACAAGGCTTTTACGTATAGCGTTTGATGCTTTCACCCCCACATAAATCTTGTGCGAAAACAAATGGGGAAAGCGGGTCACATTCAAATACTGCTTTAGTAATTTCTAAATTGTTACATTCAGACGTTTTCATTATATATGTTTTTATTATTATTAAACCTTTGTATTTTTATGTTAATTAAATAATGTGTGTTTATTTCTCTGACGTTGTAAATAAACATGATAATGAAAAGGGACAACATTAATTTTATTTCATCCTGAAAAGCCCGCAATAATATTATTTTCCAGAGTTTTTCTGTTCAATCTTCTGATTGCCCTGCATCTGGCTAATCCAAATTGGTTTCGAACCTAAAATTCTACAGTACTAAATGGTCGAACGCAAACCTTAGTGACCACCATAATTATAATTTTGGGCGAAATGAACATTAGATTTATATAAGAGTATAATATTGGGTCTTTTAATAAATGTTTATAATTTCTATAATAAAAAAAGACTTAAGTTATCATGATATCGATCACACTAACAGTGTTATCACGATAACAATCACAATAACGAATGAGTATTCCTCAAAAAAATATATTTCACATTTCTAATGCTCATGCAATTTGTTTCAAACGTTTATGTCAAAATAAATTCCTTGAACCACTTTGAAGCAAAGACGTTGTTATTTAGCAGAATAGGTACATAGTTTGCTGTTATGAGAATTTTTATAATATTTGAGCAAATGTTTGTGATGTTTTTGAGAAACTCGAATTTAAAGTAGAGAATATAGATGCCCCTTTATTATAACATATATATATAGCTATAATAAAGATTAATAAAGGCACTTAATCTCACAAATATTTGGAGCTAAAATGAATGAAGCGGCAAAGTTATTGATTCGGATCCTCGACTCCCCACATTCAATGGAGCCTTAGTATTGGCAATAGCAGCAATTTTCCAGAACGCAACCCCCGCTGTTGACGGGGATTACTCTTTGTATATTCAATTATTATATCCACTATCACGGTTTTATCAATTTACTGCCGTACTCTGTACTTTGCGCTCTCTCGTATCATATCGCCAATGATGGATTTAATTTTCATCCAATATCCTAAAACAATTTTAGTGTTTGTTCCATTTCGTCAATTTTGTGAATCGAAATAATTATATTTCATTTACAAATCCCCAAACATTGTAATAGCGTGCGTTTGAAATGTTTTGTCAAATGAACAAATTGTAAACACCAAATTTCGTACTTAATTCAAATGTGCATTTATTCGAATACAAAATTCGCAATACGGACCAGCTTTTCGAAATTAGACTGAACGTAAACATCCGAATAGCATTTTATTATACTTACGTACAGAGCTTTACGACCTATTTAAAATCCTTTTATTTCTGAAGACCGCCGTCTTGTGCAAGGAGAAATATACTTCAATAATATTTTTACAGCCGATGTGCTTTGCCGATAGATTTCTCATATTTCCCTCGTAAAATATTTTCACTTGATACATTAGGAAGAAAGTGCGGAAGTAAGCCTTTCACCCGCACGTACGACGCACCAACCTCGTCACTTCTCTGACTGTGTTAAGTGTACCTATGGATTGTATGGCTGTACGGCTCACAGCCCTACGGCTCTACCGAGGTCAAAAGGTACGAAGAATAAAACGTGTTTTGTGAGGGCGAATAGCTTCCAACATTCGAAACATTAAGTACTATTTTTATTTTTTATTTAAGTTCTCTCGGAGTTTTTTTTCACTCAATAATTTGAACTTTTGGGGTCTATCACAATTCTTTTTGTCATGGTAGGAAAAATGTTTCCATTTTCCTATCAATTTCTTCTGCAATATATTACTAGTTTTTTTTTCAGGTGCTTTATTTTCAGTATTCTTGAACCCATTGCAGAGTTCATTTTAGAAGCTCAATTTCGCTGTAACTATTGAACAATTTAACCTATAATAAGATATCTTATGGTTAATAGAAAAATATAGATTTAAATAACATATTTTAAATGTAGGTATGTTCTGAGAACACATCATATAGAGGTATCGTTACCAGCTATGAGATCTATATATACTACTAACTATAGTTCATGAAAATAGAATATAGACGTCATTAGCATAGTCCCTTCAAATAAACGAAAGATTTTCACATTTGGAATATATATAGAACTTTCGAAAATTTGATAATGTTTGGATGTTCTTACGGTGGAATACGTGAACGTTGTTGAACGTGTAGAATGATCACTTAAGCCAGCTCATACAGGTCGTAATCCAGGGCCCTGGTCCATCTCATCCAATTTTTAATGGATTAAAAATTCTAGTGAGAGAATAGATGAATCCTTGCTTTAAAGATTGAACCTGAATTTTACACCCTTTTTGTACCATTAAAATTTTTCTGAGCTATCCAAATTATTTCAACCATAATAACACTCTTGTATGCTGCATAATTCTTGAGGGTGGTTATTCTCAGGAAAAAGCAAACCCAGCGTCAAAATATTGACTGCCTGACTGATTTTAATAAAAAATTGACAAATGACGTGTCGTGTCATTTATTTAAATTTTCTAAATTTGTGAATTTCTAAAATTGTGTGTAATATCACTGGGTGTCATCATGTTTGTGATTTTCATAAAGTTTTTTTACTTCATTATACAAAAATGAATAAATAATATAACTTGATATTGCACAGTATAGAACGTCTTATGTTCTATTCTTTAATTTTTACGTGCTTTGAAGAATCTCTTTTTCCTAATTACTTAGTAATACACCATTTTGCTATTTCTCCACAGGGGTAGGTGGAGTTTTACACTGTTGTGTCCTGACAACAACTCTCACATAATCCAAATTCACACTCCTTCAAATACAAGTCAAATAATTAAATTAAAAGATTAATTAAGATATATTACAAAAGTCTCAGAGAGATGAAACTATTTATATGAGAAACATGTATGGAAGTGTTTTTATAGGATGGCCCAGAGCTGGCTGAAGTAATCAATCTATAGAATGCAAAGTTCACCAATTTCTTCTATACATTATCAAATTTTTGAAAGTTCTATAGGTATATGTTCCAAATTTGAAAACTTTTCATTTATTTGAAGGGGATATGCTAGAGACATCTGTTGTCTTTTTTCATGAATTAGTTATACATAGATTTTGCAGCTCTTGATGAGACCTCTTTATTTTAAAGTGGAGTATTAAGCAACATTCTTTTTAAAGTGTATATGATATTCTTCCTTACTATTTAACATATATTCTAGAATATACCTGTAAATCAGTATTTTCAATTTTTAACACCTTTCATACATATAAAATGTTTCGTCTCTTTGTGACTTCTATAATTTATATTAATTAATTAATCATCCTTCTGGGGATAAATTCCCGTAACTATGTTCTCAGAACATACCTACGTATAAAAATACTATTCAATTCAGAGATGTTTATTTCTTAATCAATCTTACAATTCACTATTACATGTATTTGACAAATATACAAAATATACGAGTATTTGTATGATTTTGTTTTCACTTATAAAATTATAATTATTACAATTAAAAGAAGGTTTCTTAATTGATCCAGGTATCTTAGGTTGCGGACATTCGCAATCGGTGAGTTCCTGCACAATATTTTGACAAACGAGACATCACGAAGTTTTCTTTATCCAGGGACCCACAGCAATAATTATGCATTAAATTCACCATTAAGACTCATGCATGCCTTGGAAAAAAATTGACGAAATTCGTAGACATTTTTCATTGTAGGAGCTTACCCGAATTAAAGGATTACTTAGAATATGCTAGTAGAACTAATTATAGTTTAATTGACTAAATTTTTATTTATTTTTTCTTCCCCGTGAATTATATACATTTTTTTTATTTTGTCCTAATCATTGTTCTTATCACTTTTAAATACGTTTTAATTCTATTTTTTTTTGTATAATAATAAAAAATGAAATTTGTTTTCATCACTTCATCACACATCAACATTTTATTATTTATTTTTTTGGTTTATTTTATCTTCTTATCTTATTTTCTGTTATATTAGTTTAATTATCTTTATTTTACTTTATAATTAATTTGTTAAAGGTTTCTAATTATTACTGTTACCTTTTTTAGTAATCATTTTTCATATATATTGTTCATTTCTCATAATAAGGTTTTAATTCTTTTTTAATTATTTACTTCGAAACATGTTTTATGTTAGGTGTATAAAAATCCTTGTTATTTTCTTGTACTTTAAAACCCCACTAGTACGTTGATTAATAAATACATAATATAAAATAAAAAACGCAAAAGTAACCTCAAAATGCTACTAGTTAGTTACTATCGGATTCCGATTCATTTCCTTGACAATGTGGGCATAATATCTCAGTACATTAATGGTTATTTCTTCCGGTGTTTTATTTTTTTATATCTGGAAAACGACAGTACTACGATGACCATCTAGTTTATAAGGGAGCAAGAGAAAGAAACCTTATTTTTTATGCACATAAATAAATGTGACGCGATTCAAGATTGTCGTCTTATATTCAAAAAACACCAACGTTAGTAAAATAACGGGTAGAAAATCCAATCTTTCAAAACATAAGTAAATCGTTGAAATCTGCTTTTGTATAGCGGCTTACCGTACCTACACTCAGTTAAGTACGTAGTTCATCCTAGTGCAGGAGCCGTTTGTACACAAGAGTGAAAGTATTTGCTAGGATTTATAGCATTCTCATGCATTATATATACAAAATAAAGCCCGGAATTGGCAGTGGAAATGTGATCGATGTGATTTAAGATAGAATAGAATGAAGAGTTATAAGGAGCATATTTGATAGAATAAGTCACTGATAAAGATTTATTATATACGGTAAAGTAGGTATGAAAATCTTTTTGTTGTTTATAGAGCTTACGACTTATCGTACGGCTGGCTTAAATGATCACTTTTTCACAGTGTAACGTTCATAAATTCCACCCATGATAGACTATCACGTCAAGGCATTTTTTTTAATATTATATAAGTAAAACTTTAAACGCGTCTGAAACAAAGACAAACATCTGAGAAAAGCATCTGGACGCCAATTTGGAATCCCTGCATTTGAAAAATTATCATTAGCGCTCAAACTATTTGTTATTTATAGGTCGACCACAATCAAAAGACCATTTCCTAGCTTTGTCCGCTAAGAAGAAAGTGGGGGAAAGTTACCTGGTAAGCCCGTATGATATTCCAAATAAATGTATATTTTTTAGTTTAAAAAAGGTTACATACTTACTAGAAAAACTTATTTTGTGTTCATTTTTTGCATCGCAACAACACACATATTTTTTGCGCACATTCTTTTGAATGCGGTCGAGCTATAAAAATAATGCTGTCTGGAATCCCCGCGTTTTAAAATTATCATTAGTGCGCAAACATAATATCACATTCATATCAAGTTGTAAATCTATCCTCATTCTCATGTGTACTAATTGTCATTAGTGTTTGAGCAGAATTGTTTCTTAGAATCGTGTAGAAATCCAAAAACTTTAATTAATTTTTAAAATCATATACCTCTTTTTCAAATACTTTTAATATAAATACAAGTTGTTGAATGTAAAATATTTGCCCCCATAAGGCGAGACGCGTCTCAGAAAATTAAAAAGGTAGATCTTAAAAAACAATTGTTTTTATTTCCATATATGTTTAAAAATGTCAAAAGGACAGTGTTTCTAAAAAAATGTATAACTACCATGCTGACATTTCAACAAATTAGTGATTAATTCTTTTTTATTATATAAATAGTATTAATTGAAGAAATTATAAGGCTCGTTTCATGTGAATATCTCGCAGAATATTTTGTAAATAACGTAATTACCGCGATAATCTGGGACTGGCGGGCGTCTTAGATTGTGTCTCTGCGGCTCTGGAAAAAGCGTCGAGCCGCTATCCATCTTGTCGGCGATTGCGCGCACAAAGGGCGGGAAACCGGCCGAGTGGAAAATGACAGAAAAACGCCTCTCGCAACAAACCCGAGTCTGTCTAGTGGACGAAATAATAAATGATCCTTTGCCACTAACCGTATGCGCAAAAAAGGTAATAGATACAGGCCTCGGTGATCTGGCTTCCATCAAACGCCCTTTCTGTCAGAAGCCAGCCGACCCTGATTTGAAAAGCCATCTGTACATTCCACTCGGTAAATGTTTCCAACAAACTTTGTTACGGTTTTTTGTAAAATACGTGATCGAATAAAAATTAACATTTTCCAGAAAACAAATGGATCACGTGTTACTGGGCCGGAAAGTTGGGTTGACGCCTGAAAGCGATTTAATGACAGTTTCAAAAGATCCGCAAACCTTAAACCGCAGAGCGTGGATTACAAAACACTCTGAAAAGAGCATTCTTGTTATGCGGGTGACTTCATTTTAGCAATTAATTAATAACTTTTTCAAATTAAATCAGTCACGGTTATTTTTTGTTTTCAATATAATATATTACCTAATACAGAATTATACCTTTTTCTGCTTCACATGTATAATTGTTTAAATAATAAATATGTCGGACCAGGTCATGCATACTCAATCTCATTATTATGGAAAAAAATTATTATCAATACGTCTAACATGAAAAACCCAATTGAGATGCCTCGTCAATATCGATTCATAGAATTTTCGATTTAAAATAAATTAATAAGTACGAGGTTTGTATATTGCGGGCTGAAATGTATAACCATATCGGTTGCTTATTTTATTGTTGGCTCTTTAAAAGTTTATATTTGTTTTGGTGTGCTCGGTGATTTTTACTTATGGAAACAATGGAATAAGTATTTCGAAATTTCTGACCAAAAACAACGCCGTTATGATGTCACAACTTCCATGAAAGGACGACGATTTACCAACATTGAGAAGATAAAGACAGACACTAAAGAACCAAACGCCACAGTGAAAATTGCATTCCAGAAGTGCTTTGATGATTGAAAAATGAATTATCACAAGTGTTTTTATATCTTTTGGCTTCCTTCAAAAGAGATTAAATTAACATTACTCCAAATAAATATACATTGTTTGAGATAAAAGAAAATTCTACGCATCTTTTATACTTTAACCCACTTATAATTACGTCGATTTCCATTTCTAAGCTTTAATTTAAACAATTTTAAGCTTTTACCACAATTATTGTTTCGTTTATACGTTTATACGTTTAATTTGTTAATTCATTTAAACCTTAAATAGACTCACTGTTTAACACTCTTTAGAGAGAATAATGTACCAGTTTGACGATGATGATAGGCTGCATCCGGCAGGGTTAAAAACCAATAAATAGTGGAAAAAAGTTAAAAGCCGTTTCAATTAAATCGTTAATTAGTTTTGAAAATCATCACGTAAATGTCCATGTTTGCATCAAAAATATCATATATTAACACCCCGACCCAATTAATTACTTAGTTATTATTCTTGAGGCTTAATTAAATTGGAAGCATCTCACGGTATTTATTTCAAATAGATTTTAGAGAACCGTCTACTATTTAGAAACTAGAAACATCTAAATAAATGTGACAATTTGAGGAAAAATGTTTTGTTAAAAATGGCTTTATTCATTTGATTTGGTTTCGTAAACGCAATATTCTTCGCCCGTTACACCCGAACTTGAGCGACTTACAGGCATTTCTATTTTCCCGCCTAAAAACACTTAAATGAAAGTGCCGCGGCAGGAAGAAAAGTTGGGAAGCATTTCGTTAAGTTGTTTCTCCAGCGCCCCTCCGCTCTTCGGGGCTGTAACAAGCCACTCTCCATAATCCTAAAATATGGACGCATCCCGCAAAAAGGGCGGAGCGGAGCGCGGGGAATATCAAGACGCGGGTTAAATGAGTTTAATACTCGAGCAAACAAATGCCTTTCGACAAATGCCGGCTAAAATATTGTGTACACTGGAAGACAAACAGCTGTTATGCAGTTGGCTTTTATTTGTACCTCCCGCGTCGTACGCTCCTAGTAGGGCTTCTGAAAAGGAAACATCCGAACCGTAAAACCGCGTTTTTTTTAAACCCAAAACCGCCTCAAAAACCACAGTTTTCTTTTTTTTTAATTACTCAAGTGTGAATGAAAATCCATTGGGATAGAGGCCAGAACTCTAAATAAAGGATGAAATAAAAGTATTATGTTCCAGAACAATCAAACGATACAGCTCAATCGATGACGCGGGAATTTGCGATATTTGAAAAAAAATAGAAAAAAATTTAAATAGAGATGCGAACACGGAATAAGTGTCACATCAATATTCTTACTTTTTTCAAATTAAGCTTAACGCTTGTGCTATGAAAATAGGACTAACTTGCTGGTCTGGAGTGAGATTCGAATCCGCGACATTTGGATCACGAAGCGAGAGTCCTAACCACAAGACCAACAAGCTACTCTATTATTAATACGCATATATTTTTACGGACTTCTTGCAAAATTGCACATGCAGTTTGTAAGCAAGAATAGATTCCAGTAGATATATGTTATATGTTAAGACTTCATTACTTTCTTAATATAATAGTAATAATAAGAAATATAACTTTTACAATATTAAGAATACAAATAAAGTTATCCCCATATTTCACCGTTCATTATTATATTTATTTAATAATTTTTCTATATTTGTATTCGATTTCATTTTTTAATCTGTCCAGTAGTTTGTTGAATACTTTTGGAATATACGTATTGTTTGGTTCGGTAAAAATTATTTGTTTTTCTTATTCTAGTTTTTTAATCGTTACTTGTTTTTATGTATTTTTGTTGCATTCGTGTTTTAAATCTGTCCTTTGCCTATTTTTCAAGTTTTTAATGAAGACGTTTTATCATTGGTAGAATTTTACACATTTTATATAGATTGTTGGATTGGTTTTTACATGCTTCTTATTGCTTTTTATTTTACATGGTTTAAATTATTCTTATTTATAATTATTTTACTTTGCCTAAATACATTTGAAATGATAGTGCGTTACTGTTTATGATAGAAAGAAAAAACTCAATAGATTTTATCAAGCGCCTCCATGATAAAATCGATATAATATACAAAATATGTTGTACGGAATTTTTCCCAAAGCACTAATTTCTGTACAAAATTGCGGTCTCGATTAAATGATAAATATTAAATAGTATATGGCAGGTTGAATCCATTTGGTAAATTAAATTTTAAAGCGTAGATTTATACAAAGACAAGTCGTTTAATTGAGAAAACAAAAGAATTACTTTAAACCAAGTTGATACAATCATTGTTTCTTAATTTTTGTTATTTTAGTCGAATTAAAATGAATAAAAGTCGTATAATTATTATTGCATTTTTCTTTGAGTTTTATTTAATTTTTCAAATAAAAGGTTGTCTTTATATATATTCTTTTATACTCATGTTTAAAAAACCGAAAACCGTGGTTTTCATTAATTGGAAACCGGAAACCGCGGTATCAGAAAAGCACGGTTTTTCAGAAACCCTAGTTGCGAGAGTTTGTTTGTAGAACGGCCAGGAGGGAGACGTTTGCAAAAAGTGTTCCATTCTTATAATCCTACTGCACGGCAATGTTTTTCCCTAACGTTTGATATAAAAATATTTCTCTAACTAGCTCGCTAATCTCGTGCACGGGCGTTGGCAGATGAATCCGTAACGCTAGGTATTTTTAATCGCGAGGCAGAGTGGGGTGTTCTATCTCTTAATGGATAATTAGGACTTTACCAGTCCGAGAGGAAATCGGAAGAGAACTTTTACACTCTGGAAATTAATTTCAAAACTTGTTGTTGTTTAGGTAGTTACCTGCCTTAAATATTTTTAAAGCCAGTGTCATTTCTTAAAATTAATTTTTTGTATATTATCAAATCAGAGGTATAAAAGGAAAGGCAGCAATATCCAAAAAAAAAAAAAAAACGTTTTGAATACAGACACCGGGTATTACTAATTTAGAATGTACCGAATTCTAGATTTTCCAAAAGCATGTAAATTCCTATAAATTTATTGGCTATATTTCTGTTTGATTTCAATTTTTTGGATGATGCTACCTTTGCTTTTAAACCCCGCAAATGATGTCATAAATAGGGATGAGAAAATAAATGTCAATGCTTTGTTTATATTGAAAATGAAGCTATTTATATAATGTTTATTCCTACTGTCAAAGTTGAATCTGCCGATTAAAATTAATAAATTTGAAATAGAAACCTTTTTTTACACTAATATTGATGAATTTAGAAGCTAAGTAGGCATTTAATGTTCAATAATAATGTAAAATTATTAAAAAATATTTTTATATGAAAGTATGTTCTAAGAACAGATTACTGGATTTCGTCTCCAGAGGGATGATTAGTTAATTAAGGATAAATTATAGAAGTCTCATAGAGATGAAGCTTATTTATATATGAGAAAAGTGGATGAAAGTCTCTTATACGATGGCTCAGAGCTTACAACCTACATGAGCTTGCTTAAGTGATCACTCTACACAATGCAACCTTCACCGATTTCATCGTAAGAACATGCACACATTATCATATTTTTAAAGTTCTATGTATATGTTCGAATCAAGAACCTTTAATTTATCACTATGATCTCTGCTAGCAGAAAAATCAACAGATGTCTCTAGAGACATCTGTTGATTTTTTCTCATTAACCAGTGAATATACATAGCTTTCGTAACTAGTAATAAAAATTAAAAAAATATAGCGGTATTTTTACTAGCTACGAAAACTATGTATCCTAACTTGTTTATAAGAAAAAAATCAACTGATGTCTCTTGCAGAGACCATAGTAATATATGAAAGGTTCTTGATTTGAAAATATGTATAGAACTTTCAAAATTTGATAATGTCTGTTCTTACGATGGAATTGGTGAACGTTGCATTGTGTAGAGTGATCAGGTTGTAAGCCCTGAACTATCGTATAAGAGACTTCCATCCACTTTTCTCATATATAAATTAGCTGCGGCTCTACGAGACTTCTATAATTTATCCTTAATTAAAATTATTAATTTTATTCGAAATAATGACCAAATCACGACGAATGATTTAAAAATGTATAGTCATCTACTTGCGTAAATATTGAAAACTTAGAGCACTAGCTGGTCGGGAAGTTGGTGAAAAATGAATTACAAGATTTCACCACTAACAAATAAACAAAGATAAATAAAAGCATATAATAAAAACATTGTTTTAATTTTTTGAACACTGACATTATTTATTGCAAAGAACTCCATTATTTTAAATATAAAAATTAAAAAAACACAATGTTTTTTATGAGAGTTCAATATTTTATTAGTCTCTTACAGTAAGATTTAGTTCAATATTTTATTAGTCTCTTCCTGTAAGAGACTAATAAAATATTGAACTCTCATAAAAAAAATTGTGTTTTTTTAATTTTTATATTTAAAAACATTGTTATCTATACTTAATATTATAAAGAGGAAAGAAGAGGAAAGATTTGATTGTGTGTTTGAATTGAATAGGCTCCGAAACTACTGGACCGATTTGAAAAATTCTTTCAGATTCAATCCTACATTATCCCTGATAAACATAGGCTATAGAATATTTTCAAAAATGTTAGGGATTCTTATGAAAACTTCGATAATGTAACCAAACGTGTAAAAAATTACGAAAAAAAACCTTATATTGCGTACGGTGCGGAAATTATTGCCAATAGAGCAAAGTAATGTACTACAGTTTTATAGAGGTCATTAATATCTACAAAAAAGTCTGCGATACCATATATCTAAGTATTCCAGTTATGTTACAATAACTTATGGATGGAAACATTGTTTTTTAGAGAACAGCGGACACTTTGTTTTCCCTCACAAACTTATTTTTTACTTAATCCTTAACCCGTGCAACGTCGGGTACGACCAGCTATAATTATATAATAATTGAAAAAAATGCTCTGTGAATTGTGTGATATATTGGAAAATGCGCAGATAAATTCAATTCCACTTCCAGGTTTGGTATACAAGAAATATAGATCTTGTTCAGCGCTAGTCCGGCCAAGTCGGGTTTCAAGCGGCGCCGAGTGGGGGCCGCTCGACGAGGCGGACTCTTTGGACTTGAACTTCAAAGGACGCGAGCCTGGTGAGTCTTGGCCACTCTCGCCTTACGGGGTCTACTCGCTAAGTGAATATTTTTACCAGTCACATTCTGACAACGTATATATAAAAAAGTAACCCATAAAAACCAAGTTTTTACTATACTCCCTTTCTTTGTAAAATATAACAATAATTAAAGACGAATTAAAACATATAACATAACACTAAACTAACAGAAATTTGATATATTTCTAAAGTATCAGATATTTTGAGATGTCAAGATTTTGATAGATTCAATTATCATCAATATCGTACCTTACGAATTTCCAGCGTCAAATGATTTAGTCAGAATCAGATTTGAGTAATGTAGAATTCTTTAAAACTAAGCAGAAATCTAAAAGAAATAAATTACTAATTGATTTTTTCCCAAAAAACCCAATTTTGCTGTCATCTGTGAACCAATTTTTTTGTAAATTTTCGAAATTCGTAGTGATGTACCTATTACACCGACGGAGTAATTCAAATTTAGAAAATATTCCGCGACGTTATGGGGCCGCCGCGCCGTTGGTAATCAAACTTTTCTAATGATTCCAATTTGAAAAAACCAATAAAATTTCTAAAAATCTGAAATTATACTATAATTATTAATTTTTTTAACGATAGATCTTCTTGATCGTCGCCACGAGTCTGCTTGCCAAGTTTCAGCTCGATTAGATCACGGGAAAAGGATCCAAAATCGATCCAAAGTTTTTGTTGACGGCAAGCCGGCAAGCAAGCAGACGCCATGAGTTAATATAAAGGGAGTAAAAATAGGATTCAAATAGGTTTTTTGTTGTCTAAACCGAAACTAATCTGTCGAAACATACAAAATGACTTGGTTGGCGTCACTTTTATTTTTTTAACCAAATGATCTTTTCCACACTGACGAAAATTATAAAGACAATGACTATAAATATTTAAGATGTGTTGCACTAGTAGATTTTAATATTAGTAAATTTATTTGCTAAATGAATAAATTTTTCTTACGTAATTCTTAAATCTGCAATGGTAAATACTCCCTAGAATCACTTGGAGAAATCTATCTTCATAAATGTCTATAGCATTTCGCTTACATGAAAGTTTTTTGGGTAAAAGTTTATAAGTTAAACATATGTATATACATAAACATTAAGAAAATACCTGTTATCAATATTTTAGCAGTCTGATTTGATATACGATTTTTGGCCGATTAACATTCTCTTTAAAATATTTACATATTATTGAAATTGGTCCAATTTACCACTTTAAAAAAATATATAAATCATCTTAGAAATTTATTAGACATTATTACCATATTATTCAAGTGTATTGTATTGTGTAGTGTATTGTAGTGCAGTGCTTTGTCACGGCAACGCAGCGGTAGAAGGCAAATGAAACACTTGAAATTAATTAATGCTTTATTTTATTGCAAAAAAATTATTTATTATATTTTCTTCTTTTCAGCTCTTTTCATTGATTCACACTAATTTCCCTCTAATTTCTCGTCTGTGGATACTTTATCTTCGTCTTCTGGAATATTCGCACGTCTATGAACACTTTATTACGTTGTCTTTTATCACACTGTTCGCTGTCGAATGCTCGTTAATTATTCTCTAAATTATTGCGCTGGCCGCTTATAATTCTCACTATTCACTGCTTTCGCTAATCTCACTTCTATGGTCTTGATTCGTTGTTGAAATTACTGTGCTACGCCATGCGTATTTTCCGCATAGGTTATAACTTCTGGCGTGTTTTGATGCATATGAGTTTTTTTCAGATAATTCCAGACCATTCGGGAAACTTTGAACCGGGATTATGTATCGATCTCCTCGATATTTAGAATCCTGTGACAATATTATGGAAGTTATTTATATTCTTTATTAAAACATCTTACAAAACAGTAAAGTTAATATTAAATGTTATATTAAAGATGTCAACAAACAAACAAAATAATAATGATGATGATTATTTTACTAAGCGAAAAACATTAACTTTTTTACCTCTACGCGAGTTTAATAATATTTTTATATTTTACTACTTAAGTTTCGAGATTAACAAAATCTTTCATCTACTAGTGAAGTATTAAACTGACTGAAAAGTATTTTCAAATATAGAATACAAATAATAATTAATCGATTAGTTACTGGTGTAAGGATATTTGTAACGGGAATATTGA
The DNA here is from genome assembly GCA_016648135.1 of Agrypnia vestita. Taxonomy (NCBI): domain Eukaryota; kingdom Metazoa; phylum Arthropoda; class Insecta; order Trichoptera; family Phryganeidae; genus Agrypnia; species Agrypnia vestita. The sequence continues at coordinate 29,029 of JADDOH010002827.1, forward strand.
GAAAGGAAGATAGAAGAATTAATGTTATTTATGTAATATTATGTACTCACGTAGATGTAACAAAGTTATTGTTTTTCACCTTATTTAAGAACGATCATAAATAATTTCTAAATTTTTAACGCCAAATCCATCAGCAATAAAATAATAATAGGTATTTTGAAGTCCTCTTCAAGGGACAATCACATCACGAACTCTGTTTTCTATAATGTTTCATTCACAATGAGAATTCCGAGTAACAAATGTACATATTTTCATCCCTTAATCATTTTTTTGGGTAAGATTAAAAAAGTGTGAATAAAACTTAGTAATTCAGATTTCTTTAACTTCATTTTCCAATTATAATAATTTCTTTGTCTGTCTGTCTGTCCGTCCGTCCGTTGTATAACGTCTATAAATTCTTTATAGTATAAAAACTTGTTTTTCTTTTTTTACTATTTTTTTTCTTTTTCTCTTTTTCTTTTTTCTTTATATATATTTTGAACCGACATGTAAAAGTACCGTCATTTTTGACGAGTTACAACTAGTTTTAAAATTAAATGTTTAATTTTAACCGTTAAACTTTTATTACCAAAGTGTATAATAAATTTATCAATGCGTAAATAAAATACGTGGTATATTTTTAATAAACATGTTTGAATAGAATAGTATTTTAGAATAGTTTACTTGATTAAAATACCACAACATAATTGAAAAATTGAAAAGTATTAAAGCAAATATTTCTGTGAATTTGTGATCATTACGAAAAATTGAAAGACCAAGAACGAATAAATGTACAAGTATACTAAAGAAAAAATATTATTGATATAATATGTTACACCATCAAGATGATATAAAAAGTTTTGGTCTCGGTTGTGAATTCTGAAAGATATCCTGGAACATGTGCCAGCTATCAATCCTCTACGGCTACCCGCACAGCATCCTGACGTGATACAGCTTTTGGTCGGTTTAGTGTCGCTTCCACAATTCATATTAACATCCAAGCTGATGAGTTATATTGATATACTTTCAATCCTCGCTATCCTTCTTGACTTAATAGCGAATAACAATATAGCTAGGTAAGGCATACAAATTGATTCAAAAAAGTTATCTGAATATCTTGAATGTTTATTTTTCAGGGATAAGTTTATAGAAATCCATAATCACATACATTAAAATAAAAACAAAATATTAAACAGTTGACGTAAAAATCAGTGTTTTTTAATTAAATCAATTTCTACATATAAAACAATTGAAAGATTCTCAGATTTGAACATATATAGAACATTCAAAAATTTAATGACGTGTGAGTGTTCTTACGTTTCGATGGAATTGGTGAACATTTCACTGTGAAGAGTGATCACTTAAATCAGCTCATACAGGGTGAAGGCCCAGGGCCATCGTATAAAAAAACTTCCACACACTTTCCTCATATCCATTGCTTGGTCTCTGTGAGACTACAATAATTTATCTTAATTGTGGTATAACAAATCAATGTCATAAATCTGGGAGATAGTTTTAATCGATCATTATGAAATAGATACATTTTACGTGTACAATACATTTTAGAGAATTATATATGATTTACTTAATAGATGAAATATATAATAATGAAATACTAATAATTAAAAATAAATATAAATTGACGAATGTCGTGGCGTTTCAGTTTCTAGATATTATAATAAATATCAACATTTAAAACGTTCATTCAGATTGGATATCAGAGATTGTCTCGAAGCAGAAATCGCATAAACACTTGTATTTCATCCGTAGACTCGAGGTTTAAAGATATAAGAAAACTATGTCGAATCTGAATGTATAATTTTAAATATTAAAATTACACCAAAGTCGTTAATGGAGAGATATTTTGTCAAGAACGAAGCAGATCGAGAATCGTTATCAAAATTTTTTGAACTCCGTTTGATATTGTAAATTATCAGATAAACTCTGCAGAAACATTTGATTTCAAGAATATTGCAGATGGCTCAAAGAGACGAACCTATATTTTTATATAGGAAAGTAGGTATGGAAATCTTCTCGGGTGTTTATAGAGCTTACGATGTACCATACGGCTGGCTCAAGTGATCATTTTACAATATGTAACGTTCACCATTTCCACCCATGATAGACTATCACAATTATCAAATTGTACATACATACGTTTAAGTTTTTTGTGTGAATTTTGTCCCCCTGGGAATAAAATGCAGTATTGTGTTATTGAAAAATTTGGATATACTGATAAAATATTCCGAACACTTGTTTTATCAAAAGTGTCCTTTATTTACAACTTATTAAAAGTTTCATATTACTAGTCACGTAACAGAAACCAAACTGCGGAGATAAACTTTGAGAGAATAAATTGATGAATCCGATAAACCTCGCCCGGCTTGCATTAATCAAACAAGACTGATAGATTCCGATAAAAGGAAAACTATGCAAATGTGAATCTTCGAATCTGAGGGAATGCTGGAAATCAATACGTAATCCACTAAGTACCCAAACCGGGAGACAAACTTGAACTAATCAATTATTCAAAAAAAGCGTTTTAAGATTTACCCGTGTTGATATGCCTGATGAGGCCCAATGTAGCGATAACAGAAAACAATACATTTTTTAATTAAGATAAGTTCCTTACTTACATATATCGGAAAAGTGTATGGATGTCTTTATAGAGTGGCCCATGGCTTATCTTATGGCCTGTATGTGCTGGCTGGCTTAATGATTAATGAATTAATGACTTTTTTCATCCGCAAAACAGCCGTTCCATAGCAATAAAACCGTATAGATGACTTCTTGCTCTCATAGTTTAATAAATTTAATAATTTTTAATCCTTCTTCTTTCTTTTTTCCAGACTTCGTATATGTAATTTTTATCTTGTATCTTTCTTTAATTTCTTCTTTTTTCCTTTGTCCAGACCTCATATATGTATATGCAGATGTATTGATCAGATATACCTTTATGCAATGTATATATCTTTTGCACTTATTTTTCTTCTTATCTCTTCTCCTTTTTACTAAGTAGATGTGTTCTTTGCTATCCATTCCTTATTCCCCTTTTACCTTTAATTCTTGACTTTCATAGTTTGTTCGCAACTTAAAACTTTATTTTTTTTTTGTATAACTTAAGTTATTGTTGTTATATGTTAATACATCTTAATTCTGTGGAAACTTGTCTCTGTACTACTCAACAAACATGTGTAATGTGATTTTTATATCTACTGCTAGTTTCCCATGAATAAAAAAATTAAATTAAATTAAAAATAACCCATAATGACTATAAACTCGGTTTTACCAAAAATTTCACATAATGACTTCTTGCGCTACACCGACGATATGATGATCTGAGTAGCGAAAACAAAATGTATGATTTTCTCCAAAGATCCATTAGAGTGCAGAATCTCAGTACGTGATGAGCCAATTGAACAAGTAACCCAGTTCAGATAACATGGCAGTAAAATGCTCAGTTCTCTCGATCTTCCCATAGATAAAGGCCTCAGTTGGATATGACTGCAATTGTGGCAGGCCGCCTCAGAGATTTCGTGGGGAGGAATAAAAATATTAGAATAGCAAGGTACGCATTTATAATACGGCATTGAAGCGACGACGGACACTGCCAAGTCAAAAAGCATGTTAAGAACAACTGGAATGAGAACTTTGGGTGCTCTTGCTGGGAAGACTCTGCATGATCGCAGGCACGTGATTGTGAGGAATACTGCAATCCGAGAGGTCTGCTAGGTTCAATATATGGTAAGATGGAGGCCGAACTGGTACCAAGGTATACAGAAACTGACTACGACAAGAATTCCTCTGCATGGCATACCATATGGACAGCATCCACTAGAGAAACCCCCAAAGCGCTGGAAAGATAGCTGAAATATAGCACCACAAGAGGAAACTCCAGCGCAAACAGACTCTTGAGTCTAAATGATTATTTTAAATTGGTCCCCAATATCCGTAGCCTGCCTAACCTCATTTGAATCAGGAGTATTCATAACACAAATATTTTTTTTTTTTTTTTTTTAAATATAATGGAAACCTAAAAGGTTTATAGATAACATTTTTATTTATTTCATTAAAGAAATTTACCTAATGAGTAGTAACCCAAAATAATATTTCTAAATAAGAATTATAATAAAAATTGCAAAATAATATGACATGTACGTATTACTGACTATAGTTGAAATTAATTGTTTCCAACCACTTTCTTAGAAATGTTTGTTGAATTATTTACCATGCATCTTTTATTTGCCGGATATGAGTAGTAGAGAAATCAATACGACATTATGAATTTAAAGTAAAGACTGCAATATTCTGTTGTAACTAAATTGAAGAAATTGTTGAAAAATGAGTTTCAATTGAGTATAGTATCGGTTGGTTTCATGCTAAATTTTATCTAGAATTGAAAAAGCTAGATATTTTTTTTATCTTAATTTTCCAAATTCGTATTAACCTGGCTTGGATATAATTATTCCATTAAAGAGATTTATTCAACTTAATGTTGACATCAAAATTAAAATGAAATGCATTTTTAAATTGTATGTACCTAGATGTACGAGACACCTGTATCCAGTACTACCGATATTTTTGCAATATTTTTAACTATCAAATAAGATGTTACATATTATTTCAATCAAATTTTAGTATTGACCAAAAAACTTAAAGTATTTGGCCCATTAATCCCGCGATATTTTTTAAAACATTGCAGTTTTCCCAGGAAAAGGAAACAGAATTAAAAAGAACCCAATTCTCTGTCCATCCATCCATATTCCTTCTTACCTTCAATCGAAAAATATATATTTACGGTATTTTTCTCCGTTTGACTTTGTGTGAATAGGCTTTAATGGCAAAAGCGCATTCATGGAATACCACTAGCAAGTATCAACTTAAGTAGCCTTTTCATAAATTGGCTTCATTGGAAACTGGAAGGAATTGAGTCGAAGTGTATACTGAACTAGAGATCGAGGGTTTAATCCTTGCCAGCACTATCTATTAAATATCAAATAAATAAAAATTAAATAATCTTCGGCGAATTTATGAAAACACACAAATAATTATGACATTTCATTTATACTTGTAGATTTGAGATTTGAGATCGTGAGATTTATCACGAAATGGCAATATTTTTCTCTTTATAGTATCAACCAATTGTACAATTTTTAAAGTAAAGAAAACTAGATATCTCGATAATAATAATGCCTAACATCATAACAATTATGCCCAACATCATTGTGATACGGATTTTTAAAATTTTCTTTGTTTATTTCTATTAGTGACTACTAAAATTTACTAAATATAATTTTTTTTAAATATGTAGGTATATTCTAAAATTAATTTCGGAGTCCAACAAGGAAGTGTTTTAGGGTCCGCGCTTTCCTTAATGTATGTTAATGACCTATGCGAATTAAGTATCAATAAATGGAAAAATAAATGTCATTTACATATGACCCCGCGCTTTTATTTCGAGGGAATACATGGGATGAATCTTGTGGAAATGCTGATATTAATCTTCTAACGTTGAATATTAACAAAACTAAATACAAATGCTTTAGTATTAACCAGTCGCTTTTCCCTAATCTCGATAATTCGCTGGCACTACACAACTTCAACTCTAACAATACGCAACCTCTTTGTAACCTAGTATGCGAATGCAAGGAGATAGAGAGAGTTCAGAGCATCAAATATCTTGGAATATGGGATTGACAAATAATTTAATTGGACTATCCATATTGAAAAACTCTGTATTAGATTAATTCTTCAGCAGTCTTAAAAATGTCCTAGTGAAGCAAATTCTAAATAATATATATATATATATATATATATATATATATATTTGATTCTTTGCCAAATCTCTTCTAAATTACGCTATATGGGGTTGGGTGGAGCGGGGAAAACCGCTCTTAAACAATTATAAATTACGAAAAAATCCATTCTAAGGATCATATACCGAAAGCCTTTTAGGTTTTCCTCTGATTCCCTGTGTTTTCAGAGGAAATCCGTTTCGATTTTTCATACATCGTGGTTACATGTGCGAAAACCGCGTCCCGTCTTGCCCCTAATAATTTAAATTTATTTATATTCGACATAGTTAAGTAGTTATCGATTTTATATCCGTAGGTATTTTAGTAATCTATAAAATAAGTAGGTATTTATTCTGAAACACTCACTTATAATCTTTATTTAATGCTCTTTACCATGTTTGAGTACCGAATTTATTTTAATATTTTCATATAATGTATAGATGTAAGGTATAAAACTCAATTTTAAATGTGTAGACGTATGGTATATAGTAAATGAATGTATAAAATCATCAATTTATCTACCATTTTATTGTAATAAATATGTGTATTTGAACTGTTTTTTTTTATTTATTTATCATTTTTCTCACATTATACATAGCGTGTTATGGTTTAAATCTTAAGAAAACTTATTTATTATTGGATAAACAAGCCTATAACTCTGTTACAAATACGAATTATCCAAACGTCATTTTTATGTCACTGAACAAACTATTAAAACAATGTATATATCGACAAAATATCGCTGAATGAATAACTAAATTTCGATAATGGATATGATCACTACGCTAGATAATCGGATTTACCCGACATTCAAATAGACCATTATGGGATTTATCCGATTGAAGAGACTACTATAGATCGGCGGCAGTTATAGTTTCGTATGTTCTAGTAGATTCAAGCTATACAAAAACTTCCAGAGTGAGAGCGAGATCATCCAGTATAAGGTGCGAACGCCCGTACATAAACAAGACAATGCAAGGACTCATCTCTGGAATCTCCGATTTGCCAGAAAACTCGATACTGATGTGAGAAGTGGACTGTAGGCTATTGAATACCGTCTTCACCAAGCAAATATTTACTCTCGCGAATAATTATTGCAAGATAGCGGTGCGTAATAACCAACCAAAATAGCGGTATGATAACAGCAACGGGCGGTGAATTAATCAGCGACACATTTTCATGCTACGCAGGCGGCGGTTGATTTTTAACTGGACAATGCAGCCGAAGTGACAATTGGCGCATTAGGAGTATTGACAGTTGCAAGTCCTGCATACCCTCGCTCATGTCCAGGCGTTCGATATTCATATAATAAAAAAATACATATATACTCGTATACTGGCGCGACTAACAATAACTAGTTAAAATTATCATAAAACTTGTAAATATTAAGTTCTTAAATTTTTAATTTAAGTTACTTAATGTTTCTAGAATATTCCTCATACTTATTATTGCACTGTTTCTTAATTCGCACTAATTAACTCTAGTCACAACTGATTTTATTGCATCGATCACTTTCTCGAATATTCTGTTCAATTTTCGCATGCAGAAAAACTTTTCGCCCGTCGGCGTCGGTAGGAACTACCTATATTTACTTACGTTGGAATATACGCGCTGGTCTCATAGCGCTGTGCTCCGTTGTTAATATCGCGTTGGTTAAACGTCATGAATGACTGAATCCGTAACTCCCTTGTATTTATAGGCGAATAAATATCTTTCTCGATCTTTCGAGACCTTACGATAAATACCTAGTCATTTCTAGGGACGCTCCATGAGAAAACTCTTTCGAGAATTTTTCAGAGTGTTCCATAGTGTTGTTGTCAGTATGACCGAGTGATAAATTTCGAAAGGTTTTGACAGCTCGTAACTATTTTTGGTTTCTAACATCTCATGACAATATATACATAAAGAGGGAAACACTATAATTACATAAGACAAGAGAGACATAAAATGAGATAGAAAACATAAATATTTATGGAAAAAAGTAGACAAATTAACATAATAAACAGAATGACAAGAGAGGTTAAGGGGAATCATTATGTTGATGGATATTTAAAAGGAATAATAAGGAAAATAAAAATAAATATATTCATGTTCCAATAAAATATAAAAATAAAAGTATAGAAAAAATATTACAGAAGCGTGAACTAATTCAGGCTTTCGAAACTCTCGCATTAAAAACGGTTTTCAATTAATAATATGTAAACCCGCTGCCTTTTTAATTGAAATCCGGTCTTTGAAGGGCTCCATGAACGCTGTATTAAACCTAAAAAGATACGCCAAGTAAATGATTTATCCCGCTGCGTTATCGATCCGAAGTTTTTTTTTACTCCCATTAATATTTTGAATGGAAATGTGCCGGCGGGCTCCAGCATCACCGTATCGAGTTTTCCATCTGCCCAACGCGCTCTGTGTGTATTGCTTTGAGAACGAGGGCTCTATCGCGAATCGATACGGCTCCTTTCAGAGTTAAATTAAAGCTTTGAACCACTGTGGATCCGAATATTCGGAGCCTTGAATGGTTCCGAATAATCCCGCGGATCAACTACACTTTTAGATAAGTGAGGGCTTCAACTGGAACGTGGTCATTGGAAATCTATACCGATTCCCTCCCGACCGATTCAGCAAAAAATCACAAAAATAATAATAACTGGAATCCCAAATGAGAGTAAACATCCAAATTTTGTTCACGATATTATATTACAGATATCTCACAGAAACGAAGCTATACATATGGAAAAGTAGGTATGGAAATATAGTCAAAAATAGATATCTATATAAAAATAGACAAAAAAAACTAAATAAAAAAAAACAAGTGTGGTGGTCACATTGTGTAAAGTAATCACTTAAGCCAGCCGTATGATAGATCTTAAGCCCTGTAAACACCCAAAGACTTTCATACCTACTTGTCCATATAAATTACTTCATCTTTGTGAGACATCTATATAATAAAATAGCAATATCGAGATCTTAAGATTGTTATTGAGAGAATAAAATACTTGACGAGAATAAAAATAAAAAATAAACAATACGTCGGTGTTTTTTTCTTTCAGTTTCTACTTGAGAGAGAGGAAGTCAACGAAAATACGGCTCTGGGGACAAAGTGTTCTTAAAGAATTTTAAAGTACTCAAAATATTCTGAATATCTAGATTTTAATTTTAAGCGCGTATATTAATCAGATTACACATTATATATTTTAAGGCAGGGACGCTGGCAACCCCTAGAAAGGGGGAGTTGAATAATAAAGCTATTAATCACAAGTCCATTATATGTAATTGTTATTGTATATCTCCATTTTGAATGCCATTCGCCGGAGTAATTCGCTTATTTATACACATCTGCGGAAGGCAGCAAGTTGGCGCTATTGTTGAGCTTTGAATGCAAAAACTGGCAAATGTATTCTTACTTGGCAAAATAACCATTCAATATAACATGGAACTAAGAAAACTCGGTGATATTAATTTTATTGCAAAATTAACAATTACATTACGTTTCCTCTATTAACGTAAGGAAACCTGGTTTCGATTTATAAATATTATCAAGGATAAATCTCCCAAATGGAAAAAGGGTGAAATTATATGCTTTCTATAAATAAATTGTGAATTTCTTGTCCGTAACCGTAGCCGCTTCAAGCATTGTAAAATATTTAATTTTATGTTTAGACCAGTTCACTTCAAAACAAAAGTGCTCTCGATATTGATTTCTATCTGCAACTCTTCTAAATACCTACGACTGGTATCGATGGATTCCTTGTGACGCCTAGAACAGAGATCTGTCGGTCGTAGAGTGTCAAAGTGGTGGAGAGGAGAGGGGGGGGGCAATCAATGATGGCGGACCAGTATATTCTTTTTAAGCTTTCTCTCGATAAATACTGGTCGGATTTCTTCGATTTTAGCCTTGTTTGAACGATAATAATATTTTCTTTGTTAGGTTACGTAAATGACGTCGTATAAGTATTTAGAATAGGTTTACATTAGTCACAAATAAAATAAACTTGAATGATAAACCTACATAATAGATCTTTGTTTTTTTAAATTTTGCACAACCATCACATGAAAGCTGGGAATTGTACTTTCTATTGTTTGAAAGACAAAGCCGGGGTCCGTAAAAATTTAATGGGATTTCACACATCGACGACAATGTACACGTAAATATGATATTTGATATTCATTTATGATGATATGCATCTCGTTTGGTGTTTTTCATATATTTATCACACACTTGTGTTTTAATGAAAAAAAATGTATTATGAATAATTTTTGTCTCACCTAAAACATATTGTCACGTGTCGTGGCTGCAGGAAGGCAAATGAAAACACTGAAAATTAATAATCGATTTATTAATAAATTGTTCAAGATGTACAAAGTCACTTAACACGAATTAAACTAATCGTTATACTTTAATCTACACTATTTCTCGATTTATCACATCGTCTTTAAACACTTTATTATCGCTGGGTAATACTTATTTATCGTAGAATATTTATTTCCCCACTTGGGTACTCCGTTCAATTATTTCGCTTTATTTATCGTTTCGATCATTTGACGACTGGCCACGCAATTCTCCTCGCAGTCGATTTCGCACTGAATGAGCTGTCAAAACACGTCGACTTCGCGGCCGCTTAGATCCGCTCTATTTATACTTAAAAATTCTTTCTGGTTTCACTTTCTAGATTATTCTAGCATTTAGGAGAAGTTTTTTTCGGTTGTTCCGGACGTTTCTCGAATGTTGTAGATCACCCTAGATTACTATAGACCATTATCGATACGTCGATAGTGTTGTGACGTTACAAGGAATTCGGATAATGTGCAATTCCTTTTGCTTGCCATTCCGGAACAATATCAAAACATAATTTGATGAGAAAAATTAAACTGTAGTACCTACCTAGTTAAATTAGGAAAGCATTCTCTTTTAATAAAGTTCTATTAGCAAATATATTTTAAGTGCTTTTTATATGCGTATATAACTTTTTTATTTACATTTTATTTCGTTATCAAGGAAAATATTGTAACAGACAGCTTACCACAGTTCAAAAAACAACTAAAGACGTACTTTTTAGACAATCATATAAAACCTATAGAACCAGACCGTCACAACAATGTTCTCCACTCCTAGTATGCACCCCGCAAAAACACTTGATTCTTCCTGGCATTCCCAACTATTATAGTTTTATACGATAATTTCATTTTAAAAAGTCATCTTGTGAATCATAATAAGTTTTTTAGCCCTTAAGTTGTTTTGCAATATTTTTTTTGTGTGAAGCGCCCTTGAGGTGAGTACCTACTCACGAAAACGGCGCGACGCGGCGTCGTGAAAATGATCCAATCATGATTATTATTAATACACACTTATTTCTATTCTTATTTTATTTCTTGGTTATTTTTTTTCTTATTACATTACTAAATATATCGACGGCAATGGTAAATATTTTGGTTCGTATTGACGGTAGCCACGTCGGAGCCGTTAGCTGGAATCCCCTGAAACTTAACGTATTTGCATGCCAGGAATGTTGTGTGTTGGTGTTCTTTACAAACGCCCTCGGTTCCACATTTTAAGAGACATCCGAGATAATCCGAAGCCGTTCATCTTTCTCCTTATCCAGATGGAGATTTGCCGCCTTCCGATATGTTCGACTTTTTTCATTGCCGACTTTCTTAACCATTGATAACGCTCAGATCAATAACTAACACCCAAATCTGAAAATATTGTGGAGTACGATTATGAGTTTTTCTTTTTTTTACCGTTTTTATTGGTTTTAACCGGATACTGTTACCAATCTACCAGTATATAGTTGTGTGGTCACGCAAGTAGGGCATTACCACTGACCAGGTTATAGCACAGACTCGTGTGAGAAAGAACGTTGATCAAAAGATATGAGAGAATGATAAGACCATTTTTTGTACTTACATTTTTATCACTGTTATATATAACTTAGATCTTACTACTTTGATAGCATATTGTGCAACTCGCGACAATTGTCAATCTTGCTAACATATTAAATTCAATTATGAATTTCACTTAAATAATTTAACAGTAATTAAACTCACTTAAGTGTTTAACTGACAGGTGCAAATTTGGAAAAAAAGGTTGAATTATTCCTAAATTGTAATTAATACTTCCGTTCATATTATAAGAATCATTTATTTTTTCTTATTTATTTGCTTTTGCAAACCAATTAACATGTATTATTCAAATATTTCTATATTTTATCTCAATACCTGTGAGTATTAAATACTAAAACGATTATACTTAATATATAAAAGGAGATTGGACAGGAATAAGGACGGTCAAAAAGCTGTTTCGAGCCGCTAGATATAGGGAGGTGTACTCTCAAGTGATAGTCAATGTTGAGGAGACTTGACACGACACTAGAAGAAGAAGATATAAGACGTAATTCTCTTCAATCGATAGTCATTAAAATCATAGCGCTCAGAAAGACCGTATTTTTTTAAATAAAAGTTTGTTATTTCTCCCTCCATAAACTTCATATTATATATGACTAGCCGTCCATATCCGGCATTATCCAGGATTTAAAGGGGATTCCCAATACAAAAGGAGAGGATGTCTATGTTCACATAGGGTCCTAGAAAAACGCTTTGCAAAATGTTGCTTTGCAAAAAAAAAAAACGATTTAAAATTATACAGAATTGAAATAAACCCTTTCTTTCTTCGGGAGGACTGAGGCACAGCGGAAGAATGTTCCCCTGCGCATATATTAATGACAAATTTACAATGCATTTAAATTATTTATTCTTCTATAATTTACTCCCTTAGAAAACAAAGCGTATTTTATACACTGATTTTTTTTTTCGTTCCAAATTGAGTATTTTCAATTAAAATCGTCAATTTGTAATAATTTTTTTCTACAAAATGACGATTTTAATTTTAATTTTATCAAATTTTACAAGTTCGTAATATTTTTTTAAACAATTCATACTTAGTAGAAAACTCGAACCAGGAAATATCCGTCAGTTCATGTCTATATATTTTTGTAGTCTATGGGTTAACAGCAATCTAAGGGTGTAGGGATGTTTAGAGAATAACTAGACAAATACACAATTTATTTATACATATTAGTGGTAATATATCAATTTACAAGTAATATTAATTATAGTATTATATTACTTCGGACACGGCAATAAAGTTATCATAATTCACGTACAAGTTTTTTTTCATAAAATCTGTTTTAAATTTAGTTAGTTCATTTTAAGTATAAAATAATTATGACGTAGCTATTTTTTCAGTTAATGAAATGACAAAAGCAGAATCTATAAAATTATACATTTAAATTTAGACATAGGAGGTAAACGCGGCTAGGTCGTGAATATTCAAATTAATTCAAAAATCAAACATACCGACATTTATCTTGGGTTGAGAGCTCTCGGCGCGGATTCTCGCATTCTGGGGGGCCTTTAAAATAATCCGACTCGGCCTAACACGTAAAGCAAACTCCTTTGCATCTTTAATAACGTTTAATGAGAAAGATATCATTTCTGCAAAGAGCAAACGCATCCCTGGTAAATAATACAAATAAATTAAATAATATACTCGACTCGGGAAGCTATTTCCATTTCCATAATATTTTTACTTTTTCTACTTATTTCGCAATTGCATATTTTATATAACTGATAAAAAATATTTTTTTAACTTAAAATAATTCACGATATTAGTTTTTTCAGCTCTATGTGTTGTGTGAACGATTTAAAATATATTTTTTATTTAAATACTGTTATGAGTTATTTGTTACTATTATAGTTTCGAGAGGGGCAGTGCCTTCCATCATCGGGTATAGTTTATAACTGTGATGATGGGAGAGACTGCTTCTCTCAAAACTATAATAGTAACAAATAACTCATATTGTATGTGTAGTACGAAGTAATACTAATAAAATAATAAAATATTAATTATACTAATAAAATATTATATTATATTTTAATTATATTTTAAATAAAAGAGTTATAAATATTGGTGAAAATTTTGATAATTTGTAATTGCTTTATAAAAAAAAAATTAAATCTGTAGTCGGGTAGCCCGATCTCTGATGAATTTATTGAGATATATTTGAAATATTTTCTCAATTCTTCCTAAATCCTTATATAATAATTATTGAAGATTTCAGTTTTTTTGTCAAATTCGCTCTCGAAGTGAAACTACTCTATCTTAGAAAATATAAATAAATATTAATATCTATGAGTGCTCTTAAAAGCTATAAATGCTTCATAAAAGCTAAGAATATTAATAAATTAACAATACTTAATTATGATAGCAAAAGAATATTTATTTATACACAACTACATATCATCATCGCCATCATCATCATGTGTATCGCTGTCGATATCGTGTAAATTTATAATTATATAATCTTAATTTATAATAATATTATAATAAAATTATAATATAATATATAAATAAATAAATTTATAATCAATGATCACGTAAAATAAAAAAATTGTGTGTGCCTCTTGCAGATTTTCGTCGTGTTTTACGCACTTCACCCAATCTTCAAACGCAGAGGGCTTAGGCAGGTACCAAATTGTCAACAAAGCGTTTATAGCGCTGCGCATCCCTACTGATATAATGATTTATGGTCGCAGTCCTCTGGACCCGACCATAGTGAAATTGGTGTTTTGGCGGGAATTTAAAATGTTGATAATTTGGAAAAAACTTTAAAAATTGTAGACCTTTTTTCTAGACCAATGTTAATATTATTTAATAAAAAAAAGAAACCTGAAATTTCGCTATTAAAAAACAAAGAACGTTTTAAGTTTTATAATTTAAATAATTACAATTTAATAAAAAATTATTATTATACTGTGTTTGTGGAGAATCTGTGAATGAGAACAATATATTAAATATAAATATATTTAATATTATAATTCTTCGTTTAGAAACCAATATACAGATCACCGTAAAATAACATCTGATTAAGCCCTCCAATACTTAACTCAACCCCATTCCCATATCGCGAGTTACACTAAAATATATATTACCTAATAACACGGACAATTCCTGTGGTCTTGTTGGTTAAGCGTTCCAACGAATTTTGTTCGCTAACTATTACAGCGGGATTAATTCGTAAATGGAACCTGATTCGCGATAGATACCAACTAAACATTCATAAATAAATAATAGATACTACCACTGCTCGTATCTAGGCATTAAATAGGTACTTACTTAATAGTCTACCAATAAAATTATAAGGACAATAAATAATTTTACCGTATTTAAAAAAGATATAAAATGTATGACAAAATTGAATTAATATTTTTAAATATTGAAAAGTAATTTTCAAACATTATTTTACCACAATATGTGCTTATTTTTTTTTCTTTATTAATGTTATTATTTCTTAACTATTTACTATCTCTTATATTAACAACTGTCTCATTAAAAAAATATGCTTGTACTCCTGCACAACAAAGTTATACTCAAGTTTTTAACAAACAAACGGAAAATGTAACTCAATATTGTTATGCTTCTTTAAATAAAATTTAAAAAATATATATGTAGCATCCGGATTATGGTTAATGATTGTCGTGCAAAAGTGTCGCAAAAATTGCCTCGAGGTTTTGAAAAATAAATTAATTAAATAGCAGTCATTGTAATTTTTGAATTAATACAAACAACTATACACGAGTCTCTGACTCTCATAGAGATAGTAGAATAATTTGTTTCCTTATTTTAAATGTTAAATTATATTAATTTATAACAGAACCAAAAATTTAATTAAAAATAAAAATAATATGTATCAAAAAAAGTAGTTATTGTAAAATGCTCTCATATATTATTTATTAATTTATTATAAACTCAATACATGTTGTTAAAAAAAGAGCCACTCATCTACCTGGGGTGAATCTGTGCCAAGAAGAACAGAAGTTCAGAATACAGCGAGAACAGAATATAAATATGTTGGCTTTAATTAAACATTAAATAATAATTTTTAATGAGTTATAGGCTAAATTCGTATTGAGCAGGCTTATAATTACCGAATAACCGTCACCGTGTGTTAGCCGTATTATTTCACAGTATTAATTATTAATTATTTTGTAAAATTTTTGTATTTTTTTGAATTGGAGAACATATTTAAGTATATAATAAATATATTTTTGTGAATAGATTCTATTTAAATATTTTTTGAACAGATTCTATTTAATGATTTTTTCTGAACAAACTCTTATTATTATTATTATTTTTACTTTTATTATTATTTTTACTTTATTCATTGTATTGTAATTTATAATATTGTTGCGTGTTTTGTGACTTTCATACTAATCTCATACGTTTTTAAAAAAATATTTTTTTCTCCCGTTTCAAACACCTGCATTGCTTTCCAAAATATGTATTTATAATGATCCTATTAAAAATATGCTGCAACTGACTGCAATCTACCACAAACTGCACATAAAACAAAAGGAACAAAATTATACCTACTGTTTGTTATAAATCATAGAAATAGTCAGTTTTTTGACTTGAACAGTATTTTCAAAATTTCATGTATCTTTTTTTTTGTTATTTATAAACATTGTATTAAACAATATATGTGGGGTATAAAAGCAAAGGCAGCAATAGCCAAAAATTAAAAAAAAAATGTTTTGAGTGCAGTCACGGAGAATTAATAATTTAGGACTTACTTAATAATAGATATTATTTAACTATCCCTTCCAAAATCATGTTCTGTTTAATTTTATAGGCTATACTTCCTATAAAATCTCGAATCTTTTACTATCTGTATTAATAATCCTCGATGATACATTAATTTTTTTTTGTATATTGCTGCCTATGCTTTTATATCCTACATACGAGTATGTGGTATGTCTCTGCAAACACGAGGGGGGGAAATGATAATTAATGTAATAGTTTTAATATTGTATATTTAGATTAAAGGTAAATTATAAAAAAATAAATTGGACTATACTAATGCGGTTGGCATTCATAGCGATTAACACCGTCATCGGTCGAACGATACATAACAACCCCGGCCGGCCGATGCCGACTACTTCATTGCATCGTGGAAGGGTAAAAGAAACCCTTAGGTTTCTACGGGTCAATACTCCTTTCCAGCAGCCAGAGGGTTCTCCTGCTGCAGAAAGCCAACTCGCTTGTGCTGCATCCCGGCTGCTGCCTTTGTATAAGGGCAAACTGGAAGGCATAGGCAGTCAACATTTTCCCGCCAATGGCCTCGTAGACGCCTCGCCCAGACAGTGAGCCATTCGACTTCAGACCTCCTCTCCTACAGTGACTCACTGTTCCGGGTACCGCCTGAGCGTAGAAGTCTCGCGTCACGTGTGCCTTCTTTTTATTTTTGTACTCAAATACCTACTGTTCGTGCTTGTATTAATCTATTGCTGCGTACCCTATAGAGAGTTATTAAGTTATTGCACACGAGATTATACAATGGTGACTTGAGTGAGTGACTTTTATTGTTTTATATATCTAATCTGTAAGCTTTGATATTGACTTTTAAAATAAATATGTTATTACTCTGTAAATATTATGCGTTTTTTTCCACTTCAGTATTGATCCATATCAATACAATAAATATATTCGAATTATATAAAGGGTGGTTTTACATTTTGAATCTGTATAATTTTTTTAAATCACCGTAAAACAGAATAAATAATTAATAAATATGCGCGCTGCCTACTTTTGAAACCAATGTTGTTAACTCCAGTTTTGAGAATGCTACGAGATATATTTAGTTAAAATGTATCACCTTAATGCACGCCCTCTAAGTGTCGCTAGATTGAATTAGGGAACTGAAGACTTGAAGGTAATGGAAAATTTAATATAATTAAATAGTGGATATTCAGCGAAGTAAGGCTGGTACAATAAGGAATACATCCATTTCTAGGATCATTAGTACAACCGTTCCATAACTGCGTATATTGAGAGATTTACTACCCACACTGTTGAATCGATTAGTTGTTGGTTTTAAAAATGAATTCCCTTCGACCGCTCACTATTTTCATATTTTCCAATTTTTCTTCTTTATTCTAGTTCATCTTGTACACAATATAATGTTTTTGCTTCAGATCATCTGTCCGGGACTTAGGACTTCCGCAAACGAAGAATGTCGTCGCCGCGCATCGACATACGTGACTCCTCCCATTCCCGCTATCATGTTTTATCAAACTTTAAAAATATTTTTATGTTCAATGAAGACCGCTTAGTCAACATACCAAATATCAACAATCCATATTTTCGCATAAAAAAGTGATTTAAAATCGAAATTTTTTTGGTCCAACAAGGCAGAAACTTCTCTTGACTTTCAAAATTATTAATTTTACTGTTTTAACGTCCGACGGGAAGTATAAATTTAATAGTAGAGGATAAAAAGAATGATTATTATACATTATATCGTTCGCGAATTCCGAAAAGTTATTACCATTTAGACAAGAACGATCTCCTTTTAGTCTTATGTTGAAATTTCTGGAAGATTGACCGATTTATTTTTGGACATTATTAAAGAGTTTAAACTTACAATGTACAATTTGTTACTTATTAAAGAATTTACGCTACCGGTTTCGACACGTCCGTGTCATAAACTCTTTAATAATGTCTGAAAGAAATTGTTACATTGTAAGTAGCCAAGAAATAAAAAAAAAATGCGATTTATTTTTGTTGACAAAATTACCATAATTTTATGGCTTATTCACTAAAATGTATTAATAATACCTTAAAGTGGATTAATAACAAAAAATATACATTAAATTAAATTATAAACAAATCTCGGTTAAAAATACTATAAAACAGACGTGAATTTTTACGCATCACGTATGGATCGGAAATTTTGTCCGAAATCGGTTCATTAACACGCCATATCGCGAGTGTACTCGCACTGATGCGTAAAGAATATGTCTGATTGGACATTTGTTTGCGTTAGTTATACTATGGTAGACCACGTCCCATTTTAATATTCATTTATATTTTCAATGTTGGGAAAAAAGTTTTTACGGATTTCAAATCGTGAAATACATCATTTGAAACATATTTTGGTTTCCTTTATTATTATTGTTCAATTGACACAATCGATACCCTACAAAAAGCGATCAGCGACTAATAATTCCATGTGGCTAGTCTTGATAATAATATCAAAATACCATCCGAAATACCACACAAAAAAGTTTATTCTAGGCAAAATTTTGGGCTGAAGAAGGCAAAAGCATTTGGTTTCCTTTATTATTTTTATTCAATCGACACAATCGATAACCTACAAAAATTACTATTACGATTACGACTTATAATTCCATCTGGCTAGTCTTGATAACAATATCAAAATACCATCCGAAATACCACACAAAAAAGTTTATTCTAGGCAAAATTTTGGACTGAAGATGGCAATAGCAGTGGAGAGATGCATAGAATCTGATTGCAGAAGTCCTGAAGTCAACTGATGTCGACTCAGAACCGATACGTGTGAAGCTGCTTTACAAAAAGTGCCTTTATCTGATTAACGCCACTTTATCACAACTGACATGAAAAAGGAAGAGCCACGGCGTTCCGAAGTTGACAAAGCGTGCAAATCCATGTCGCTTACATAACCCTCTAGTGCGAGGGAGATTAAGCCCTTAAGTTAATTTAATATACGTATCTACATTCGTAAAAATTTTGGGTTTTGAAATTAAACGGATATTTTATACGAACCGTGTGGATGTGTACAGGTTTTACTCTCGACGTTTCGCTAGAGTCATATCACAGCGTCTTCGGAAAAGTGTCCTCCCACCACGAGAGTCAAGGGCTCTTATTGACGTAAGATTGCATACACAACGTGTTGCTTCTTTCTACGCTTGGGATCGTTAGAATTTTGTAGTTGTAATATGAACCGATAATATTTTCGTACTTTTCTGCACCGTATTTTAGTGGATTCAAAGTTGTTTTATTATGTTTATGGCATATTATTATGTTTATGGCGTATTATTATGTTTATGGCGACCTGTTCTCCCAACAAACAATAATTTTGTATCATCGGTAATGCGTTAAAATTGGAATGATTTGCCTAAAATCTTTCGAGTTTTTATGATATCTTTTGGAATCCTTTGGAGTTGGCACTGGAGTTTTGATTACTAATGTAATATGACATTCCATAGATATGCGGTGATGTGTTTCATTAAAAAGAGCGCCATAACAATTTGTAATTCTCCAGTCCGCCAGTTGCATCAAAATGACTGAAAATCGTTGTGCTAGTAGAAAACGTCGAAAAACGATGAAAAACCTCCAATATCATAATAAAAACATTAAAAGATAATGAAAGAATATGAAACATACAAAAAAAGTGTTTATTTTATTTTTCCTTGTTACTTATATTGAACATGATACAAAATGTTTGTTTTATTATTCAATAATAAATTATACTAAACAACAAAGATATCTTTAATAACCCATCACTATCGATCCCATTTTTTGGACTTTGTTAGTCATGTAGAAGACCTCATAAGTGGAGAGACGCTCTTGAGTCTGGTAGGGGAGCCTCAGTTCTTATTTTGTATGTATGTACATATGTGAATCATTTAATAATACGGGTGGTAATAGAAGATAATTAGATAGTGAATAATATTAAATCATTTTTTTAAACGATTTATGTTTAAATGTTCAAGTATTTTGTTTGTAACATTGTGGAAATTCATTTTTAATATTTAAAAAAAATGAGGGTAAACAACACTGTTTTATACATCTTGGAGATTTTAGAAATAAATAATAATAAAATAAATAATAGAAATATAAAAAACATTCAGATACCACCCATAACCTCTCCACTCCTATCCATTCTAACCCCACCCCCGACCCCCACCACCATTACACCCACCCAATCCCTATAAATTCTGTCTCGAATTATTTTTAATTTAGTTGTAAACGTGTTATTATTGACAATGGGAGAAATCCCGAAAACGTTCTAACAATTCAAAATAAATATCGTGGATTTATGTTTCTTTATTTTCGTAACGTTTCTTGCACCTATAAACTACGAGACCGATCTCTCAGTAATTGGGTGAGCGTTTTAGTAATGCATAATTAATTCGGTATTTTTTAACAGCTAATGGGTCTAAACAAATCCCTTTGCTTGACGTCACGGGGGGCGTCACTGCGCTACAAAAATGGGAGCGCAAGGATCGGGTCCGCTCCAGGATATTCCGGGAGCACACCTCCCGGGTCCTCCCGCATTGTTTGCATACCTCCACAAATCACCGGTCCAAATAAACGTCCAGCCCCCTGAAATAAACTGTTGCTTTTCGCCATTCCGCCCCGACGGAACTTTGCGTACAAAAAGGATATTGGGCATTTGAATTCCACACGTGAAGGCCCCCGATCTCCCGTCTCACTCCCCTTTCGGCAGAGAGCGGGACGCCGGCCGCCCCTCGCAGTTCACTTCCACGGCCAGACCACGAAAAAGGCAGCGGCCCGAGTTCGTGAATCAGCTATCAGACATCAATGTCCAATCTTCTGTGTCTAATTTTCTGGGATATTCTGCCGCGCATATATGTCTCTCTGGCCGACGTTTCGGATCCCATCGCGAGGTCCATTATCAGGACTGATGTAATAAGTATGTGCTGATGTTAAGGTTACGTATTGCCTCGCAATACCGTATCGTAATTTCGGTACGGTATTGCGAGCCAATACTTTATGATGGGCTTAGAAATGAAGTGAAATCCTAAGAAAAAAAATTAATGTTCAAATAATCCTCTGGCACGACAACAATCACGGTGGACTATCCAATTCTAATACATTTATCTCAGCCTAGTAAATTTATTGTGTCATATAGTAAATTTCATTTAAGAAAGATAATCAAATTAGTGTCTGTAAGCCGTGCGTTTAGTTGTGTTGGTGTAAAATATAAGTTTTATGGTTAACCACGAAATTTTTGTCAAAGGAGACATTTAATAATATTGATAATACTCTATTCAACTTAATGGAATAACTGTTCGAAGAATATTTTTTCTTCTTCTGTATGAAGGCTTGAACTTTGTGGTGACATTATTATTAAAATAAAACACAAATCACTTTGTTTTCACCACTATATTAGATTAAAAAATCTACATGTTTCGAGAACAATGTTCTCTTCATCAGGATTATTGTGTACTTGAGTACACAATAATCCTGATGAAGAGAACATTGTTCTCGAAACATGTAGATTTTTTAATCTAATATAGTGGTGAAAACAAAGTGATTTGTGTTTTATTTTAATGGAATATATACTCAAGTACCTCTGGCACCTGGGATATATCATTAAATTTGTTTTTTCTCATTAAATAATTTTTTTAACAACAATTTATGATTTTTAATCAATAATTTATATTTTAATTTTATTTGACGACCTGTTATTACCTCTAATTATTTTTTAAAAAAAACTAATGACACTAATATAATCATTAAAATAGCTCAATAGCGTGTAGTCTATCGATTTACTTGCTGCGTAGAGGGAGGGGGTATAAAAATTGGATCACCTGGGTTTCTGGCAACATTCATATTGTTAATCTATAGGCTTTTCTGAACTTGAATCAATTGTCGGAATGCGGTCCTCATATTTTGCGTACTCATGTCCACCCAGCTCCCACCCGGTCTAATAGGTCAAAACTAAGAAACGCGTGAAAAAAATTTAAATCTGTCAATAAATGACCGAGAAATAGATTATTTAATTTCGGTACTCCAGCGCGGGACGAATGTGGCCTGTGCCGCCTGTGATGTCATTTGACCTAACCAAGATCGTCGCACCACAGACAAGTGACGTCACACGCTAGACCATCGCATGAAACGAAATAATTTTTGCGACACAACTTTAAAATCCCATACCTTTTCATTTGTAGAGATACTGTAATGATTTTTTTTTCACATGTCTGTTTTATTTTATTAATAATTTATAAAAAATGGAAACTTCTTCATTCTGTAATGTGTAATTTCTGAACGTGTTAGTTTTAACGTATGATCCTTACGGTTATTAAATTAACTTCAACAGAGATGGCTTAAAGAGCAGCTAAAAGACACTGGCAACAAAGAACCAGAAGGGAAACGAAGACGATATGAGAAGGCCGGCTACGATTCCGCGACGACTTCTTTTAAAGGCAGCGGAAAACGAACAGAGACTGCAACTCAACGAATGCGAAGAACATTGGTGATAGTTAAGCAAAAGCGATAATTTATATTCATTCATTTCACCTTAGTGAGGTTATATTTGATTACAAGATTATGACAAACACTAAAATGTAGAAAATAATATTGTCACATAGCGTTGCTAGGGAGGAATGAATGAAAGTTTCGAAATTTAATTATCAATTTATCACTCATTAAAAAAGTCACTTAACACGAATTAAACTTAATGCTATTCTTTAATCTACATATACCGTAGTAGATCACTCGAATATGAATACTTTTTATCGATGGCTAATATTTAATTTATGGCTTGCTAGAATATTCCGTTTTCGTACGTAATATTTATCGCATTTATTTAAATCGCCAGTTGTTCCGTGACAATATCACATTAAAAAAATATATAAACATGCTTTTATAAAATTAAGTATAATACTAGCTGTGCCCGCGCGGCTTCGCGCGCGTAGATTTTTAGTACACTGTTTGGATCGTCATAGAACTTTCGCGAACCTTCTAGAACATTGTCCTTCCAGAACTTTCAAGAAATTTATCGAATGTACAGGAACCTTCTAGACACACCGACACATTCCGCCACTCAGTTTAGAACCTTATAGAACTATCGGAAATTTTCTAGAACCTTCTCCTTCCAGAACTTTCTAGAGCAGGTTTTTCCGAAACCTTCTAGACTCACCGACACAGTCGGCGCGCCTATTTTGAAACAATCTGAAGCATTTGCGGCCTTCCCGTAACAAAACAAAGCACATTTTCGTCACCCACTCCCACCCACGAACAGCCACCCCCACCAAACTCGCACATTTTTAATGTGACGCCAAGGGCTACCTACCACCATAACCACCAGGGGATGGTAGCATCTGGTTGCGAAGAAAACATGGCGGATAGGGAAACATGGGTTTCTTTATATATATATATTGATTAATATCCGTAGACAGATAATAATAATAGCTTGCACAATTTTTCTTCAAATATATAATTCTTTCCTTACTTGAACAAAAGAAAAGAGCCCCTTTTTAGTACTTATTATTATTATTATTACTGTTGAAAAATACTTTTTCTTCCGTTTTTAAAAGTAAAAATAAATATTTTCTGCTACTCATTTTTTTATAATAGCATGTTTGTATTTTTTTTTAATAATATTTTTATTTAAGTACAGTTTGAAAACTTTCGAAGAAAGAATTAAAAAGGAATCCTTGTAAATTCTTTTTAAACGCTTTTAATACATAACATTTGAGTGCTACCATAATGTGTTTTCAATATTCATTGAAGTGTACGTAACAAAATAAATAAAAACACAAGATGCAATTTATGCTTCAAAGATCTTATCTAAAATTGCAAAGCCCTAAAATTAAATTAATTACGTAATTTCACAGGCATAAATAAATATATCCTGTCTATTTTTGAATTTCGGGACAGTAATCACCGAATAAGATTGTCGTAAATCTATGACTTGTCTATTTTGAGTGTTGGGGTAGCAATTACCAAAACATCAATCTTGATATTTTCAGAATACGGCTGATTGACCTCTTCCCGACGTTCTGTCTACAAGGCCGCCGCGCCGTTGTGAATTAATAACGCAAAAAAGCTCGTATTTGTGGATCTTGAACAATTCACACTAGTGATGGTCAAAAAGTTATTTTAACCGGTTACAAGCGGTGCAATTATTTAGAGATTTATATCAGATTGTATCAATGATTGGTAACTGAGATATAACACAAAACTGTTACCTAGTGCCGATGGTTGCCCATCTAATTGCGAAAAATCAATTACCAATCGTCGACACAATCAAACACAAATCTCAAATAACGGTTCGTGTGTCACCGGTTAAAATATTATTTCTAATTCATACCGTGCTTTCTTCATTTGACATCACTTAGAATGAATGTTTGGGAAGTTTAATGACACGAGACGATCTTTGAGATGTGGATTTCCCACGAGATTCTTTGGGGACAATTTTTGGCTTTCATAGCTCCATGTTTACATACCACGTATCATAGATTCTCAGTCTTATGCCTCACTTCATACTTGTCAAACGTCAGATATCAGTTTTTTATTATTGATGTCAGGTTGGTGAATTTGAACTTCCGCAGAAATAGTTGAAACGGTATAAACATTTGTTATTTATGCCTTTTAATTGTCTAACTTTTTTCAGAATAATGTATTTTATATATCTATGGTTTTAGATGACGTTTGTGCGTACGTATCGATACTCGCTCTTAAATTGAACGACGTGTACACGGGCTTTAGTTATTGTCTCTTTTTTTCAACTTTTAGCTCAAAACGTGACCACAGTACTGAGATTTATCTCATATAAATCTCTGAGATTTATTTCATCGTGTCTCATTCCATGAGCACGGGCCCTATCTTATGTACTGCCGTTTCATTACGCGCGCTGAAAGTTTGCTTAGGAGATGATCTTTTGTTGCATTGAAGTCAATCCCTCTCCCTCGCTTCTTTGAATTCCCACGAAAATTGGACGAAGTTTTTCCAAATGTGTTCTGTAAATGTGAAATAATAAGCCTTAAGTGCATCTTCTTGTAGCGCGAGGGCCGCCGGGCCGCGTTCTGCCGAGCTCCGACGCTCAGCCATTTGGTGAAAAAATCTTCTTGCTTATTTGGAGACGCGGATACATTTGAATTCGGTGTACTCAGTGTTTCTCTCCCGGCGACAGGGGGCGCCACTAAATCCCCCGGTAACAAGTCCGTCCCTGAATACAACAGGTTCGTAAGAGCAATTACCTGAAGGACGATCTTTTAAAGGAGGCTCGTCAATTAAATAGTATACTAAAATTGTTAAATGATACGGCAGTTTCTTTTCAACATTAAAATTTACTTAAATTTAAATATTTTAATACACTTATGTACGTCGAGATGTGCTGTTCATTATGTCATTAAATTAAAGTGTATTGATATGTAATATAATATAATATACTTTAATTAATTAATTACAGAACCATCTGAATGCAAAGAAAACATTAATGAAACTTTCACGTTACTTAATATTTCACTTCAACTTTCAATATTCCAACAACAACCAAAATCACCACTCTCCTATACCACACACAACCTACCACTAAAATGCGTCGACACAAAACATTAATGAGTTTAGTTATCGTCTGATGATTAGGGGGTCTTTACCTCTTGAAATTATGGTAACAACAACGTTTAGTTTATTATAAAAATTAAACAGTTAGAAATACAAATAATCTTTCGGATGCCAGATAACAATATTATTATTTTTTTTCTTCTCAAATTATTAGTAGGTACCTACAACCAAACCTTAATTAAATATTTCAAATAATTATTTCCCAATGGTAGAACTTTTAGATTCATACAATTAAACGAATTTACATAGTTAATCACTACTTACTCATAATATATATAATATATATATATATATAATCTATATATATATATATATACGTTACTACACAAAATTCGCAGCATAAAACTAAGTAAAATTACACGGTTCAGGACGAGTATTTTCTCGACTTGACTAGATCTCGACGAAAATTTGTTGGGCGCAAACAAATGAAGAATTGACATGAAGTTAGGTACAGAAAAGGCGGAAATAAAACTTCTAGCTAGTAGGACGAATTACGGCTAGAATTTTATATCGGAAATAAACAGTATGTTAAACATATTTCTGACGTTTAAGTCAGAAATTAAACTTCTAGACGAATTACGGCTAGAATTTTATATTAACTTTTTCTTAAGATAAGGATTATTTAATTAATATTTGTTTCCCAGAATTTTTACTAATGCACAGCTTGTATGCGCTGCACGCTACTGCTATCTAAATATCTTAAGTGCTCCTAAATTCTCTAATTAATATTTCTTCAAGTTTTACGCATATAAAATGACTGCAATCATTACAAATTAGTTTATGAACCCTTAATTTTTTAAATATAATCATTGTCTTTTTTATTATTTTTTATTTATTATTACAAAAGAATGCTGATATTGTAAGGTTTTTAGATTTTTTTAAATATTCAATTGGAAATATGATTATTTACAAATACAATTTTTCTCCGATTCTATCCAATATTAACTATCGGTGAATACACAAAAACTTTTTCTTTTATTATTTATTTAATATTATAACCATTATTAATTAAATTTTCTTTGATAATCAATTAATAATTGTATAAATTCAGGGCAATAATCTAAAATAAAAAATTTCCACACAAATATCCATTGCAAGCTGAGGACGAGATCGGATTTGCTGTAGAATGTTTTTATTTAATTAATAGGTAAAGCTCCTAATTTCAATTAAAGAGTTTTTAGACAAAACGCTTTCATTCTATTAATTTAAAAACCATCAACACTGTTGCTTCACGGGTGGCAATTATGTAGAGTTTCATTTAGTGGAGTGACATTTTATGTTTTTATTTTCTCTAAATACCAAACTTGATGACTCATGAATTCGAGGGGGCAGATAATAATCCTCCAGAAGATACAAACTGCGCGTACCATTTGCCTTTTGGGTTTTTATCTTTAAAATCATCTGCCTTCTGGTTCCTGCTGCTCGCTGCGGCAGTGGGCCGGCTCCGGACGCAACCGGCGGACGGACGCTCCGTCGGGACGCTTTGGCACGCCGACAAAATTGGCGCACTTGGTAAAAATGCCAGAGCGGAAGGGAATTTTCGCGGCGCGAACCAAGGGGACGCTTTGCCGCGCTTTCGTTCGTTTTCCTCGCGCAGTGTATTTCCAACAAACTCCCGTACTCGGGGGTCGAAGAAACTGACAAGAAAAAATAGAGGCCTTAGCTGAAACGAGGCCGCCTGGCGCCACCGAGAAAGGTCACCCACCAGTGGGTCGGGTGCCCTTATGCGGGATTCAATTCAAAATCAGTCGATTGATTTCAATTTACAAAAACATTCTTTGTAATTAATATTGTAAAATTTCACGTTGAATTTTTTGTGTCGACAGAAAAATAAATTCCAGTAATCTTTAATAAATACTATTTTTTGTTCAGGATTATATCAGTTCTAGATCAACGTATATGTTAAAAATCCATTAATGATAGAGCAAAGAATGAAGATGTTAGGAAACAATGTAAAGCTGATCTTTACATAGTTAGAATGAAAAAAGGGCCGCTCAGATTTTGAACAAAAATGAATAAGGTAAGAAAATATACTACGACGCAAGTTTAGTGTTGATGGGACCAGAAAAAGAGAACGACGTGGCATGACCAGATTAACGAGGATGGTCCCATTAGGAGCCTCAACAATCGTCGAGCTTGTATGCGGTAAATATTGTAGATGTATAAATGTGGATGAAGCGAGAGTTTTGTGTCAGGTCAGAGGACTGTGACACTTTATTAAAAAAAATTGTTTTGGTCCTCACAAATATTTTACTCAACCATGAAAATAGGACGGTTATTAGGTATTTGATCCAGATTTTTTAGACCGCCAAGTATATTATGTATAAATATTAATTCAACTAACTGTAACCCGTCAAAAATGAAGGTACTTTTAGATGTCGATTCCTAAGGAATAAGTTTTTTTTTATTTAAAAAAAAAAAAAAAACTTTAAAGAAGTTACATTAGGAAAAAAGGGAAAAAAATTACTATGAAGAAGTAACGGACGTTACACGATATTACGATGGACGGACGGACAATTGGGATAGTATTCCACTGTATTAAATGTATGATTTTTACTATTTTTGAGGGGAATAATATAATATTTCTGCCTTCCTATTATTGAGGGGAATAATAGGAAGGCAGAAATATCTCGCTGAGGTGTATCTAAGATAAATACAAAAAGTTTTTCAATAGATATTCAAGAAAATTTAATCTATGAAACTTACATCTTATTAGAAGTAAAATTTTAAAAACAATAGCCATCTCAGTTTTCCTTTCATATACGTGTTAAAATAAATATTTATTTATATTTATAGGTATTAATGTCTTTGCTATGATATTTCAGTCTAAAATCAACTCTCAATCAGTAATCTTCGGTGACTGTATTCAAAATATTATTTTGAAATTTTTGGCTATTGCTGCCTTTGCCTTTGCTTTTAATGAAAATGGATGTAGATGTCAGATGTTTTTAACAATCGAATCTGCTACACATATGTAACATTTTTTTAGTTGTTTCATGTGTTAAGTTTTCACAGTAATTCGAATGACCTATACATATGAGAGACGATTGATAAATATGGTAAAAGTTTAAAAACAGTTGTATGGGAAAAATCAATAATATTTCTCAATATACTCTCCATTGAGAGACATAAACTTGGTCCAGCGAGTCCCTTATTTTTTTCTTTCCATCGGAAAAGTAGCGCTAGACTAAATTGGAAACAAGAAGAAGTCACACGAGGCCAAATCGAGAGAAAAGGTTGGATAAAAATAATTCCATTATAATTCGCCTAACTCGTGCAACTTACCCATTCCTTGGTGTCTTGGCGAAAGAGCATTTTACTATGTGCCAATCTTGTATTAAATCTTTTTTCAAATGATCCAGTAATACCGCGTAACAGGCCTTTGTTACGGTGTTTTCCTTCCCTATGTGGTCGACCAGGATAATTTCTAGGAAAATTTTAATTAGTGGCCATCGTACACCTTTAATTACATTTAAATAGAGTCCACATTTTCTTCACCACCATTTTCCATCAGATATAATGTATCGCTCGTATTAAAAATAACTAGATGCGAATCCAAAAGTGACACTTTATTGAGTTACTTTCTCATATTGTCAAACATGTTTATTTTCCAGGAACATAGACAATTTAGGTGTAATGCTTTTATAGAACAGCGATACACAACAAAATTATACTGCATATGTATTAAGTCAACTTACTTAGCTAATTAAAATTGTATTGTTCCTTTTATTAAACTCGCTTGCAGAAAGCTTACAACTCACATGTCAAGACTTTGGTAAAATTTGCTAAGTGGTTGCACCATATTAAATTTACTTATGAAGTAAGTTTAGATGATGTATTCTGAACATATTAATAAAAGTAAATTGAAAGAATATTTATTTAAACATTGGCAAAAAAAGACCTCAAGCTGATGGAATATTATTACTCTGTATTTCTGACCTAATTTCATTTAATAAAAGATTAAAGCCAACAGATTCTAAATTCATTCAATTCAGAATCACCGTTGAAAACTTTAAAATTTTAACGATTTATATTATAGATGTCTTATAGAGACGAAGCTCCTTTTTTATCTAGGAAAGTAGGTATGGAGTCTTTTTGAGTGACCATAGGGCTTATGACCTTTCGCATGGCTGCCTTAAATGATCACTTTACATAATGTATCGTTCACCAATTTCAATCAAGATAGACTATCTATCTACATCTATCTATTCACATCTATCAGATTTTTGGAAGTACATACCAGGTGTATGCAGTGAGAACAAGATGCATGATTTTTATTTTAACATATATTTCGAAAAAAAATGAAATTAAGTACTTATCTAGCAGAATATTATGAAATATTAAAATCTGAATAATATGTTAATTATTGTGATAGAAAAACGAGATATCCCTTATTCGGGACTATTTTCAAAATATATACTTAAGAAAAAGTCATGCTTCTTGTTCTCACTGCACATTCCTGATATATGTAGTGTATATATGTTTATGAGGCACACCTGGTTCTATATGTGTCTTGTATGTATACTACCGCCACCTGTGACTGAATTTTTTTTAGATCCTATAAACCACTATAGATGTCGCCATTTGCAGTGAATATCCGTATTTTTTGTTGGAATTTTAAGAGTAATATTTTTTAATATTTAATTGACATTCTTCCGAATTATTAACAAATAGGTATACTAAAATACGCCTGAAAATTATTTCAATTTTTATAGAAAAAAAACAACTAAAATATAATCGCTAACTAATGAATTTTGAATGACTGATAACTGCACACTCTCAACAAGATTATGATATTTGTTGTTTTATGGCAGACGTAGATACTCATATTCAACATGGCTGGCAACTGGCAAAACAGTGAGTTCTAATATTCCAATGAGTCAGACGATGTTATAAATTTTAACAAGAAACAGTTTCTGCCAAGACTTCAGAGTCGATCAGATGGTGGAGTAGTTTCAAAAGCGAAGTCTCACCACCAAGAACTATCCGAGCTAGTTTGTAGAATAATATACATGTGGGTAATTATTTGTGGCACGACGTACATAGGAAAAATTGAACGCACCGCTACCGTTCTCGATCTGTACAATAATGGTTTGCTAGCTCTAATGTAAGGGATGAGATCATTCAGTTGGAACGTCGGCGAAGGGAGGAACCGCCACGAGGGGTACAAACCCTAGTCCGGCCTAAACATCGCAATTAATCAAATGCAGCAGACAATTTGGACCACGGTATAAAAATATCCGACCGTTTTCTAGCGAGTCTTCGTCGGGGACCAAATCCATTGGTGATTGCTGAATTATGCGCAAATTTCTCTTCGGAGTCTGGACGAAGCATTACGGCGAGGGGCGGCAGGGGCAATAAAGATGGATGATACTGCCGATAATGTGGGGGGGGGGATATGAGTGATGGGTTGTGATGAACATCACGGTATCTGCGATGCCGCCTTGATAGACCGTACCGGACGCTTCATCGCGCAAATTGATAAACTTCGCTCTAAAATCGGACGCTCATCGGTGCATTTCGGCAATTAAGATTATTTGTGTTAATGCGAACTAGGCCAAGTTTGTGCTGCCGACATTCGTTGCCAGACCCAAATACTCCGGGTCACATATACTTTAACTAAACAAGCATAATTACGTACGTTCAGAATTCAGAATATTTTGGGTCTGTCACACAATAGTGGATTTTATCCCCAGGGCGACATCATCAATCAAGACGTATTATAGGTGACTCATAGTGACCAAGCTATATTTTTTTAAGGGAAATATAGAAGTCTTTTTGGGTGTTCGTAGGGCTAACGACCTATCGTACGGCTGGCTTAAGTGATCACTTTACACAATGTATCGTTCACCAATTCCAACCATGATAGACTACCACATCTGTTAAAAAAAAATTAAGTTCTTCCAAATACAAATACAACTTCCAAAAAATACTTCCATTCCTACTTTCCCATATAAAAATATAGCTCTATGAGACATATACAATGTATCGTGACATTCAGAATCTTCTGGATTAGGTTTCCTGGGGTATAACCGTTTCTTTTCCATCGCAGAGTTCATCATTAGGGCTGATGTGACACACACAGAGAGCTAATATTATAAATGTGCGTTTTTCAATACTAGAAAAAGTAACTTGAATTCGTATGACGGTGACTTTTAATGATTTTACACTTTTGTGGACAAACATGTTTCACTTCAAAAATGTTTACACTGAAATGAAATGTCATCTAAATACGTGAAACGATAACATTACAAATCTATATTATTGATGGATTAAACATTGTAGAGATAATTCATGATGATCAATAAACTGAATCGGAAACTAAAATAATAATATTACGTTACCTCTACGTGATTTTAAAAATATTTTCATATTTTACTACTTAAGTTTCGAGAGTAACAGAATCTCTCATCGACAGGTGAAGTATTAAACTAACTACTTTCAAATATAGACTTTTCACATTGATTTGGTGGAAATACATGTAATTAATTGATTAAGTACCTACTGACAAAATAAGCTGAAGTTCCTATACAAAGATGGTTGTAACGGAAATATTAAGAGAAGAGGAGAAGAGTTAATAAAAATTAATAATGATAACTATTTGTGTTTCCACTTAACAAATGTAAAAATTCTTTATAATTTATAGAAATAAACTTTTTTTAAACCACTTTTTTATTGAAAAAAAAACATGTTTCAGAGCCCATGGCCCCTTTGTCAGGATAACAAATGTGTAGGTACCTACTAAGAAAATTCAATTTAAAAATTGAAGTATAGATAATCAATATATTAAAAAGTTATATATGGAAAATGAATAATAATAAAGCCTACATAATTAACATGAAAATAAATTGAAAAGATAACTATTTGTAGAAAGGACCTGGTTATTTACAATATTCAATTTACTATTAACACTTTTTCTTATTTCTAAAATTTCTAATTTATCTAACTGTAATTCTGTATAATTTGTATGTAAAATTTGTAAACCTTTATTAATATTAAAAGAATGATCCATAGCCAAAAGATGGTTAAAAATTAAGATTAAAAAGTGGTGTAAACAAAGTTTATTTCTATAAATTATAATTATAATGTCACCACAAAATAATTTTGCTGTAAATATTAATTGTCAGTTATAAGTTATTATATATATTATTATATATATAATAACTTATCATTAGATATCTTGTTTGTTTTAGATTTTTTATTACATTTTTATATGCATATATCTAATGTCTTCATAAATTGAGTAAGATATTTATTTTTCTGTATAACCTGGAATTAGTTGCCCAATTCTATATATAAGAATGTATTCTATAAATTATATGTGTGTATATACCTATATATATGCTGCGGCTTGTTGCCCATCTTAACCAATCTGCCTTGATGCAACAGCTCTATTCATAGTTTAAGCCTTAGGTGTTGACTATTGTGTTCAGTGGTTGGATATGAATGGAGGGAGGGAGCCTATAGTAGGACTGATTACTGTGACAAGCGCGCAGCACTATCGTTCCCCCAGTATACAACGCAATGTATTAAGAAAAAAACAGTCATTATAAATCTGATTATTGTATTATAAACACAAATTATTTACTGAATGAATACCGTTTTTATTCATTATTAATATATGTATTTATTTTATTTCAACATCTTTTACACTAAAAAAGATCGTATACATAACTAAATAACACAGTATACAATAATTAAGTAAATATAAACTCATATGCGTGAGATATATGTATATGTCGTGGACCAAGTTATTAATAGGACATTATTTGTAATTTATTTTTTAATACAGATGTGAACACGGAATACGTGTCACATCAACATTCTTACTATTTTCAAACTAAGCTAAACGCTTGTAACTTGCTGGTCTGAAGGCGAGAGTCCTAACCACAGGACCAACAAGCTACTCAAATGCTCAGACGATATTAAAAATCGAACAACCGAAATCGGGCCATGTGATTTAAACCGAATTATTTATTACACTGTCCGGGCATTATGAATATTGCCAAGTGTTTGTTAGGCAATTTGATATTTTAAGTACATCTGCCGGGACGCAAGAACCGATAACAAATGCATGACGCGCACTGACCAGGTTGGGTTAAGTTAGATTAGGTTATGATTAATGATTATACTTTCACACAATAAAATAATTTAACATAAAACACGTAATTTTTATTATTCTGCCCAATAGATGAAGGACATTGTTTATAATGCCCGGTCCATATAATTATTTCAACAGTTATAATATTGCCCTATCATATTGGGCATTTTTGAAACTGTCCGTGCATTATAAATGTCTTATTAATCACTTTGTACACAACATATACAATACATATGAAATTTTATAAATCAATATCTTTTGTAATAAGTTTTCTATTGTTGTTTTGTTTACTAAGATATTTAATTATTCCAGAATAAATACTTAAACTGCAGTGTAAATGTGTTTTAAATATACGCAATGGAGACATACTTCCGCTTTGACCCAATCCCCTCGCATAAAGAAGGTTTTTTTTTCATCTCTTTATAATGTTATATTCTCTGAGACAGGATATTTAAAAAAAATAAACATATTTATGCTAAATATATCCCAAATTAAGTAAAGACATTTATAATAATATGTATAACAATATTAGCAAAGACATATATACAAAGATTAATCGAATATGTAAATATGGAAATAAGATGAATGGTAAAATGTTGATTAAGGAGATATCTTTAACAACTCAAGTTCACACAGATTTCAAGTTCAAACATATTATAATTCTCCTAGTATATCTGATAATAATAATTAACTTGGTTATAGTAAGTCAAATATTTGTATATATGTACTCATATAATAACGTTATGTTTATATATGCCTATATAATTTTATTAGAAAAATTAATTGAAATATTTATTTTATAGATTGTGTAAATTTCATTATTTATACTTTTACAGTCCATTATTACTTACTAGTAATTCATTGCAAATTAAATTAAACACAAATTCACTTGGTTTAAACCATTATATTTTAAACAATATTTTTATATATAGGTATAGACTAAAAACACAATAACCGGATTTTGTTTAGAGATTGATAATCATTAACTAATATGAATTATAGAAGAGGAACAAAGATATTTATAAAATATGTATGGACGCTTAAAATATAAAAAGACTTCATGTTTCCCGTGTAGTTAGCTTCGATCTGTGAAAAATTTATATAATCACCATATTTTAGTTAACACCAACCAGTTAGGGATCACCGTTCTTTCTTCAGGATAAACAACAAAATATGGGCAATTATATTTTTTGTGAGTTTCTGCCTGAGTATTATTTTCATTATTTTCAACGTTCAAAATTTTTGGTTGCTTTTTTAGGGTTTTTACTGCATATTTTTATTTATTTTTAGGATCATTATTTTCATTCTGCTCTACATAATAATTATTTATGTGCTTATTTAAGTAGTTTCAGTCTCTCAATCAGTATTTTTGTGTGCATATAAATAAATTGAGTAACCAAAAGAAAATTTATATTTTTAATTTTTATGTTGTGTCCAATTAAATATTTACTAAATTTTTTTTTTTGTATTTATATTAAAATAGTATCATCATTTTAGTTTATCTTAATAAAAAAGTTGCCAACTATATAAAAAAAACTCGGGAAAACCCTAAAAGAATTTTTTTTTTAAACAGTAATTTTTAAAACATAAATTAAAATTAAAAAAAAAACAGTAACTGATAGATTTCGCAATAATTTTAATAAATTAAAAATAATTGTTTACATGATTTAATTACATATCTTTTTTACACAAAAAGGTGATACAAAAAGGCAAGACAAGATATCACCTAGATAATTTTGATCACCTTACCAGACGGTGAGCTAAATCTATAACGGAAGAGTGACACGCACAGCCCGCATTATGATATCTAATATTTGATAAAGTATCAAGACAAGAATGAAAGTAGACCCCACTTTATATTTAAAATCCTTACCCAGGTACATATACGTCTATTTTTCTTTTCGTGCCCTCTTCTTTTATATAAATCTAATATAAATTATCTTCACCATTTTTCAGCCAAAATTTTATGAAATATTACCAGCTTAAATATGACAAGTGGATATGTTCCATTTGATAAAGGATCTTTTTTTTCCGCCTAGATCATTTCTCTTATATTTCCCAAGCCTTTCAAGAAATTTTGTCATTTGAAAAAAAAACTTTCATTTATGTATTCTTCTTAATTTTTGAATTAAATACA
This sequence comes from Agrypnia vestita, assembly GCA_016648135.1. Classification (NCBI taxonomy): domain Eukaryota; kingdom Metazoa; phylum Arthropoda; class Insecta; order Trichoptera; family Phryganeidae; genus Agrypnia; species Agrypnia vestita. The sequence goes on from JADDOH010002827.1 coordinate 65,238, forward strand.
AATTAATAAGCCAATAAACAATCATTTTTAATAAACGCTGAGTTAATTAAGATGAATTATAGAAGTCTCATAGAGACGAAGCTATTGATATGAGGAATGTGTGAAGAAGTCTTTTTATTCGACGGCTCAGGACTCAGGAGTAGGTCTGAAGTCTTTTCTCGTGAACTATATATTATACAGGGTTATTTGTAAAACATTAATAACCTCGGAGGATTATATTCCTTCCTTGATTATGAGTCGAAAATGTTCAAGGAGCCATGACCTAATATCAATAGTTATGGAGTAATGCAATATAAAAATTTGTATTTTTTTGCAATATTTCTGACTTAATTAATAATTAATAATTAATAATAATTAATAATTCATAATTCTGAATAACTTAACATTTGCTTACGTTTTAGAGCTTTCTGATTCATTGAAATCATTAATTTCGAACCTTTCAAATTTAAAACGTCAACATTGGCGGCAATACATTGTTATACAATAACTGTCAAGATACAGAAATGGCAATATTGCTTATTTCAGAATACAGCCGAATGTACATTTTTAATGAATTTACGAACGCAGGCTGTCTACTTCAGAATAGATATTTTTATATATCTTTCGAGGTAGGTAGTGGCCGAGAGGCTTGTTATATATTATCTTATATACATATAAATTATGTGTGTATGTATCAAGCAATTAAATATCTTTTGTCCAATAAACGCCGATTCATCGGTGATGAAATTGTAATTAAAATTTCAAGAAAAATTTTATATTTTGGTGTATCTACATTTTTATAAATTCGATTCATGGTGTCGATGTCGCACTGAAAAAAAAAATATAATAATTTGTATAATGTATTTCAAATCACTTTTTATTTTCAGTCTCGTTTCAAAAGTCTGTGGACATCTGTAAAAGTGAATACGCGTTTTGTGTTTACATTGACGTCAGCGAATTCACTTTCAGTCAGAGCAGCTGCAGCGGACGAAGAGACCTTCGTTCACAAAGCGACAGTGCGAATGCCAATACGAACTTTTCATATGGTCGCAGCGCACGACGGACACACGAAATCATAAATTAGCTAATTTCACTACTCAAAAACAGAATCAAACCGTAGTGTTTTTTTAAAATTAGCATGAAGTATAAATAATCAAATATTTTGAAAATAAAGATCGAAACGTCGGTCGGCTAGATAAGTATATGCAAGGCAGAGCAGTCCAGAAAAAAATAACTAGAAGATTCTCTCATTTTTATTAACGGTGGTTTGTTCGGAGGTGTCGCTTTTTGAAGACAGTGCCATGTTATATTTGTTGACAATAAAAATTATTTTACGTCTGTCATAAGAGATAAATAATTTTGTGGTAACCTTATTGATAAAAATATTATTAATAAATTAATAATATTTTTATCAATAAGGTTATTAATAAAAAGAAAACAATTTGTATAAAACCACTATTTATAGAATTATCAACTTGCTTCGGGGCAAACGTCCCTGTCATCAAATAATTATAATTTTTAAAAAAAATTACACGAAGAAAACTCATTGTGATGAGACATAATATCTTAAAATATAATAATATTAGTAGTATTATACAAAATGATATTATTATCAAAATTTATAAAACTGACCGCGGCATCAGTTGTTCCCTGAACAACATTTATGAAATAGTGGGGGATCCGTGCACCTTGCATCTTCTACATGTATCATGTATATCTCTTACATTTTTTATTCTCAATATTTATGTTGAATTTTCTCTTCTTATTCCATTAAAGAAATTCATCGTATTCTATTTATTGTAAAGGATCCTAGTATCATGCAGTTTTTTGCCTTCTCTGTAAAATCTGTATTAAATGGCTTACTGTAAAATCTGTATTAAATGGCTTGTGTGTTTTTTATTATTTAATATTATTAAATATGCTGATGAGTTTTGGACTGTAATAATTGGAATGATGTTATTATATACATAGAAAATATACTGCAGCTAATCGGAGTATAAATATTGTAAAACAATGGTTCTATAAAAACTTATTCTCACTAAATACAGAAAAAACTTACTATATTCTTTTCACATTAAATGAAAAAAACTCGCCCAATAACTTGGTAATAAAGATTCATACAAATAATTGTCCTAATAAAAATAATAATAATACATGTAAAAACGACTGTTCAGTATTAAGCTCAAAAAATAGTATTAGGTCCTTACATATGAAATTGACGTTTATCCGTACTGGCAAATTTGATCTCAAATATCTTCTCATTGGTTAGGAATTCCAAATCCAAATTTATACAGCTATTTACTCATGTATTTGTGTTTTGAAAATTATAATTCATTTGTTTTTTCCTCAATTGTTTTTTTATTTGCGTCACTCAGTTTATAAAATGAAAAACTTGAAATATCGCGTTATTAACGAGTACGAGTTCCACCGTGGCACCAGTGCTGCAGAAACGGCTCGAAGGATTAATGATGTGTATGGCGACGGTGCCGCAAAAGAAAACACAGTGCGTTTTTGGTTCCAACGTTTTCGTTCTGGAAATTTCGACCTGCAGAACAAGCCCCGTGGACGGCCGGAGACCAAAGTTGATAATGAAGAATTGAAGGCTATTGTGGAAGCGGATCCATCGCAAACCACATCCGAGTTAGCTACAGGCTGCGGTGTTAGTGATAAAACTGTTTTAATCCACTTGAAGCAATTTGGTAAGGTGAAAAAGCTTGAAAGGTGGGTACCTCACGAATTGAGTGAAGCAAATCAACAAACGCGCGTTGACTGCTGCGTTGCATTACTCAACCGGTACAATAATGAAGGGATTTTAAATCGAATCATTACCTGTGATGAAAAGTGGATCCTGTACGATAATCGGAAGCGCTCATCGCAATGGCTGAAACCTGCCGAACCAGCCAAACCATGCCCCAAGCGAAAATTGACTCCAAAAAAGTTACTTGTGAGCGTTTGGTGGACTAGTGCTGGTGTCGTTCACTACAGCTTTTTTAAATCTGGCCAGACGATTACGGCAGATGTCTATTGTCAGCAACTGCAAACCATGATGGAAAAGCTAGCTGCTAAACAACCGAGGCTGGTTAATCGCTCTAGGCCACTGCTGCTTCATGATAACGCTAGACCACACACTGCACCACAGACGGCTACCAAATTAGAGGAGCTTCAATTGGAATGTCTAAGACATCCACCGTACTCTCCGGACCTTGCCCCAACAGATTACCATTTTTTTCGAAATTTGGATAACTTCTTGCAAAGGAAAAAATTCAACTCCGATGGGGCAGTCAAAACCGCCTTCAAAGATTTTATTGATTCCCGTCCGAATGGTTTTTATAGTAAAGGGATCGATGAACTACCTATGAGATGGCAAAAGTGCATAGATAGCAATGGTACATACTTTGATTAAATAAATATATTATAATAAAAAAAATCGGCTTTATGTTCCTCCCATACTAAACGTCAATTTCATATGTATGGACCTAATATTATTGATTCTAATATTAAATGGAAATTACAAATCGATAAAACTGTAGAAAAAATAAGAAAACTCATATATGTAAATAAGAAATATTTTAGGAATAAAATTGTTAACGACGCTATATTACGCTCTAGTCAAATCATTCAGTTTTACAAAATGGTATTATCTCAAGGGGTAGTGCATTCAAAACAAAATTGAAATATTTAGAAGTTGCCCAGAAATTGATAATAAAGATCATTCTTAAAAAACTTAATGATTATCCGACAATGGACCTTTTTAATAAATTGCAAGTCTCCACATTACAAAGTATTTACAAACAAAACTGCATAATTCAAGTATATAAAGGTTTTCACAGTAATAACGAGCTGACCCAAAGAGTGTCAAGTAGCAGAAATGTAACACTTGGTAAATTACATATCCCTGTAATACATACCACAACTGCTCAGCACCACTACACATTTAGACGTGTGAAAAGGTTCAAAGAATTGCCTGTTGAAATGAGTATTGAGGAAAATTATGAGGCATTTAAAAAAACGTTAAAAAATACGTTCCGCAATAATTAAAAATTTATTTTATTATATATATACCTATTACTTACCTAACTTACTTAATTACTTACTTAATTGTCTAAACATATACTTATTACTTAATTATCTATACATTTTATCATATAATTCTCTGTAAATGTAAAATGTAATGATACTCCTCTCCTGCACAAGTTTACGTCACTCATGTAGAAGACAAATATCCATTATAAGTAACTGTCTCCATCTTGTAAAAAAAAATGGATTTGTAATAAATTTAAAAAAAAATTCATGATGATCCTTTTGGAGACAAAATCCAGTATTGTGTTCTTAAAAATTTGAATATACCCAAATTTTCTGTGTATATAAAATAAATAATTATTTCTAAAGTCGATATTGCTGTTGGTGGGTTTCGTCGTTATCGTGGGGTTTAAATCTATCAGATTTTTGTTGTTTTACAAAATCTCATTTACTTACATTTACGTTGTGACTGTTGCGGGTGTTGCAACTTTTTATTTGTGCGCATATTCCGTACACGTTCTCTTTGGAAACGTATGAAATTTTGGGTCACCAATAAAAAATATAAGTTTTAAATAAAACATAAGTTTTGCATTTGATACCACTTCCAGTGCCATCGTCAATTTTGGAAATAATAAAAAGTGTAAATAGTAAACTAAATATTTTATTTTATTTTTAATACTATTATTTTTTATTTTTTAATTATTCGAATTGAAGCTTACAATTCATGAAAATGTTTCGTAAAGAAAAAGATAGAAACATTTAAATAATATTTCCTACATACATCTATTAATCGCTTACAATAATATCTATAAAATTACTTAGGTGATGTATTAGTATTTACGTGTGTGTGTGTGTGTATGTGTGGATGTGTGTGGGTGCGTGTGTGTTTACGTTTGCGTTTTACATTGGTTTAAAGTCTATGAATTAAATATTTTAAGTTTTTGCTTAAGAATATGCTTGTGTCTGCGAATAAGTCTATGCCGGGGGAATTCTTGTATTGCAAGAATTTATGATTCTACTGATAACTGAGTTTTTTTGTGGTCTGAGTTTTATATTTTTTGGATCGGAAAAGAGTTGTATGTCGTGAACGACTTGATTGTTTTTATTATAAATACAAAAAAGGCTTTTTTTCACATAGTTATCTTTTTAATTTGTTTTCATATTAATACTTAATTATTTATTTATTTCCCTTATGTATTTTTATATTCTTTCTGTCTGCACTTCGATTTTTGATTTTTAATTTGTTAGTATACTTTGTGTCCTGACGGAGAGATTATTGGCCCTGAAATATTTTTAATACATAAGTGGTGAAAACATAGTATATTTTTATTTATTATAATATTAGTTGTTTTTCGCGGCATGCATTTGTCATGAAAAATTAAGCTGATTTTGAAAAAAACCTGATTAAATATCCTGAATCATAAAACAACATTCTTATCTTGACCTAAAATGTTTTATTCAACCCTGAGTTAGTGACCCTTTACTATGGAGGTGGTATTCAACGTAATGTCTACTGCTTAAAGGTACGGAGATTAACGACATCCTGCTAGTCTCTGACCGTAAATGGAGATACTCTACTTTTCCCTTGATTTATCTGCTTCAAAATTATATGATATCAATTAATTAATTAATTTTAAAATACAAAAGTATCATTACCAGTTGAGAAAGCTATGTTCATTAGTGCATGAGAAAAACTACACATGTCTCTAGCAGGGGCGTGCAGTGAGAACAGGAATGGTGAGAACAAGAAGGACGACGTTTATTTAAAGATATATTTGGGAAAAAATCGAAATTAAATATTTGTCTGAAAATATTGTCAAATATTAAAATTTTAATAATATTTTAATTATTGTGATTGGAATATTACGAGGTTTATATCTTATTTCGATTTCTTTTCAAAGTATATGCTTAATAAAAAGTCACGCTTCTTCAGGTCAAAGTCACGCCCCTGATCTCTAGCATAGTTCCTTTAAATAAACGAAAGGTTTTCAGATTTGGAACATATATAGAACATTGGTGAACGTTGCATCGTCTAGAGTGATCACTTAAGTCAGCTCATACAGGTGGCAAGCCCTGAACGGTCCTATAAAAAGACTCCCATATACGTTTCTCACAAAAATAATTTTATTTCTGTGAGACTCCTATAATTTATCTTAATTAATTAATCATCCCTCTGGGGACAAAATCCAGTATCTGTATTCTCAGAACACACCTGTATTTAAAAATATTGTTCAAATTATATATTTTTACTACTCCAAAATAGAATATATTTCAGGCTCAAAAATAAATAATAAATAAATAACATGAAACCTGCAAGATTCTAATTCTAAATCATTCTAAATCAAACGGATTACACTACCTTGTGCTACTGTATGTATTTGCTTTCCACTTTATATTACTATTTTTTCTTGTTTGTATTTTTGGGCATTCACTATGTAACTATTTCTAGACATATTGTTTGAGGTATTCATTCGTTTAATGTAGACTACCTTATTTTTGTAAAAGTCCTGAAGGGCGTTCAAAAATAAATAATAAATAAATATCATGAAACCTGCAAGAATCTAAATACTAAATCAAACGGACTGCAACATTTGTTGTGCTTTTAAACATCTATTTTTGTCTTCATAAGTGGAATACATACTAGAGTTGTCTATTCGTAAACTAATTTCATGGATCGTCACGATTTGTTTTGCATAGTCAGGCCAGCTTCTCTCATTATGATCGCAAGTGTAATCTGCTAATTCCGCTTCGAAATTTGCAAATTCAGATATATATTTTCGCTCTTCTTGCTTGTTGTTGTTCTGTTCGGAATTAATATTCTTCTTACGGCGCCCAAATCTGCATAAAAGATACACATTTTTCCATTTGAAATATTCTGAAATCTTGAAATAAACATGTTATAATTTCTCTTTCATTTATAATTTCACTTTGATTACCACGTACAGTGTAGAAAATATTTTGCTAAACGTGCTTCATTGCTAAATGAAAATTTCATATTCTTTCAAGAACACATTCTTATTGTGAAGTTGCAATTTTTCAGAACAAAGTTCAGTGTAATATAAAACCAATTTTATTCATCAATTATATTCCGGGAGCAGACAAATATTTTTTCGTAGATTTGATTTTTCTGTATGTCTTTCTAATTAATTAATAAAATTGGGAAAAATTTCATGTTTTGAAAATTGGGAAAAAATTGTTTTGGTAAATAATATAAATCAGGATAAAATTTCTTCATATATTATGTCTAAATATACCTATATATACTTAAATAATTAAGTGAAGTACTGTTTCATAACTTACATATAAATTTACAATTTATATGTAAGTTATGAAAACTTTGAAAATTTCTGATCTCTGACGCTCATAAAATGCTGATTGTAATACCTATCATAAAATATTCGAGATATTTCACTCCCAAATTTGCAGTCATATTATAAGAACGAGATTTTTCGAATAGAAAATCTTGTTATAAATCTTAACAGAAATCAATTTCTTATATGAAATTATCCAATGTGTACGTTTGTGCCTAAACTAAATATTTCTTTAATGTCAGTAGTAAGTATTAATTTAAATTAATTAAATACTTTTACTTAACCACTTGGAGTAACTTTACGTCCACCCATTTCGATACCACGTCAGGACGGACGAATACTAGTATATTATATAACAGTATGCGTCCATCTAGACGAAGATACAGTGGTATCGAAGCCGGTAGACGTAAAGTTACTCCAAGTGCTTAATTTTTTACTTAACTTAAAGTTTTTAATCAATTAAAATTTATAATTATGTCCAACCACAAATTTAACTCTTTATACATAAAAAATATCAAGAGTAAGTGTTTATGGACGTAGTTTTGTTTATTTTACATAATAATTAAAAATAAAAATCAGTGCTGCTTCGCAACGGTTTATGCGACCCATGCGGAGCAGCACGGTCCTGCTTGTTACTTGAAAAAAATATCAACCTGGAGACCATTGAGCAGGACCAATTTGGAAGCTTTTTCTCTTAAAACGGTCCTGGGTAAGCGGTGGGTGCCATTTTCTGACCAAGCATTGGAAGACGACCCTGTTTAAAACTTCAATAACCGAAGAATGTGCGTGAGAAGATCTGCGAGTGGATAAGACGAAAGTAATGTGCCGGAATAGAAAGTGCAGTGCTCTGTCCATCCTTTCTGCCTATCTCTGCCATGAAATTGTATGATGTTAGGTTAATTAGTTTTTTAATTAGCTTTAATTATACTTTTATAAATATTATTATTTATTTTGTGATAGTATTAAACGTAAACAGACATTTACTTTCAACAATATTTTTAGGGTGTAGGCATGTTTTGAGAACACAATTACTGAATTTTGTCCACAGAAGGATAATTATTAATTAGATAAATAAAGGAAGCCTCACAGAGATGATTCTATTTATATGGGAAACGTGTATGAAAGTGTTTATAGGGTGGCCCAGGTACAAGCTGGCTTAATTATTTTTTTTACTTTTTTTTTACACAATACAACGTTCACGAATTCTACAGTAAGAATATTCACAAATTATCAAATTTTTGAATTTTTTGTATATGTTCTAAATCAGTTTCTTTCATATATCGAATAGGCTATGCTAGAGATGTCTATGATCCTTCCCATGACATAGTGTACACAGATTTCGCAGGTGGTAATGATACCTCTATATTTTTTACACGTTTCTCATATAAATTGCTTCGTCTCTGTGACATCTATAATTTATCCTAATTAATTATTATCCATCTGTGGATATTATTAAGAATAAGTTAAATTTTGTTGAGAATTTTTCATGTTTTACGAGTCGCTGATGAAAAATAAGAGCTAAAAGGAAGAATACTTTTTGCAGTTACTATTTTGATCTTAATAGCCAGCTCGACTCTCGAAAGGAATAAAGTCTGCCCGTATAAAACACTCATACGACCTGTGCTGATTTACGCGTCGGATACTTGGACCCTGACAAAATACAATGAAAGGATCCTAGACACCTTTGAAAATAAATTCTTCGTAGAATTTACGGCCCCATAAATGACAACGGTGGCTGGAGACAAAGATGTGATGCGGGACTCTACGACATGTATGGAGATTCCTCTGTGATTAAATCGATTAAAATATAAGACTACGCTGGCTTTCGTCGCGCTGCCCAAAAACCCACAAATAAAATTTTGTTTAGAGCCAGTTGTATCAACTTATAGAGCGGAAGCCAGCGACCGCCAGATTTACGTTATATTGTCAGACCAAGAAATATTTTCTGTAGATGTACACTATACTAGGTAAGAAGGTCTGGATATTATGACATTAGAGTTCGGGGGTTTTTGGCAGATGACAGGTAATACATGTACAAAAAAATGTGTAAGTAAAACTACAATCCAAGTTGACACAACTGGCCTTAGTGTTTTGCAAGTAGGCCAAAAAAATCGCGCATATTTTGTAATGTTTATTTGTCCTGAAGAAGAGACGGTGGTCTCACAATCGGTTGTTAATAGCAAAAAAAGTATAAGTTAATCTGTGTTTAAATTAATTTGCAATGAATAATCACCAAGTAATGAGCCTATCACATTCTCAAGTATCACCACACTTACGCATGCGCGTGCCGGTTTGTAAACGGGGCACCGTGTACAAAACATGCACGGTGTTCCGTGTACAAACGTGCGTAGAGTTAGTGTTTTGTACACGGTGTTCACAAACCGGCATGCGCATGCAAAAGTGTGGTGATACTTGTGCGTGTGGTAGGCCCATAATATCGAGTTTGATATTTATTTTAGGGAAAATTAACAGCATATTAACAAATTAATATGAAATAATGCATATTAAAATTATGCCAATTACAAATTTTCCACTGAATACAGTAATTTATAGAACTATTTATTTTATGGTGATATATTTTAAACAGGATCACATTTTGATAATTAAATTTTTTCTCTCTCTCTTTTTCTGTGATTAATGCAATGGATTTATTATTTGACCAGTTTTGTAATTCGTCCGTATGAACCTGATTTTTATTAAATAAAACTTAAATCAAGGCAGGTACGACCCTGTTCGACGGGCTAGGAGAGTAAATAACATTTGTTTCGGGAGGTTTGTCACAGATAAGTTAAAATTATTGGACGCACCGCCGCCCGCGTACAAGCGCAGCGGCTAACCCTGTTATTTTTTAATATTTTTCAGCGCACATTCCGGAGCGATTTTAAACTGCGATCCATAAATCACGCGGCGCGTGGGTACACATCATCTGCAACAAACCCGCGCACTCATATCTTGATTCGGAACAATGGATGGTCGCGCGGTGTCACCAACCAGTTGATACGAGGCGAGCGGCAATTATTCACGACAATAAGCCGCGGTAGTCGCGGCCCGGGTGATAAATTATTCCCGAGGCCTTAGTTCCGAAATGTAGGCCTGCAGACAGCGCGCCCTCCCTCCCCCTCGTTCTTACTGCGCCCTGGAACATAATTCCGTTATAATATCCCACCGCGATCCCTGATCCTGACTGTAAACACGACGTTAAAAATGTGTCGTTGTAAAATAAACCTCGTTTTGTTCGGCAGAAATGCCACACATTCGACCAACATAACGGTATCTCACTCCTAACTAACTAACTAACCGTTACGCCGTTTCCCGGGGTAGGCGGAGAGGACGGAACGCCATATTATTATATCTCGGCTACATTCGTACATCTTTCCATACAGGTTCTACGGTTGTCGAAGCTTTCAACAGGGCCATTCTCAAATACTTGTAGTATCTATCCGTGCCAGGTCTTTCGCGGACGCCCTCTATTCCTGTTGCCTTCAACGTCCGCCTCACGTATTTTCTTAACCGTTCTTTCCGCGTTCATACGTTCAACATGACCAAACCATCTCAGCACTCCTTTCTTTATTCTGTCTACCACACTGCAGCCAGCATTAAATTCACTTCTAATTTGTTCATTCCTCACTCCATCGACCAAAGATTTTCCACACAAGCGACTTAGTGACCGCATCTCCACCGCATTCAATCTACTTTCATTCCTTCTTTGCCAATTCCAGGCTTCACTTCCATACATCAGGTCAATGTATAATGTTATTTTATGTATAATGTTATGTTATTTTATAATGTCAATGTATAATGTTATTTTATATTCTAATATGAACGTATGTACATATGTGCATCAGAACGTGAAATGTTTTATTTACAATATTTTTATGTATAGAACACAATTACTGGATTTCGTCCACAGAGGGATAATTATTAATTAAGATAAATTATAAAAGTCTCACAGTTTATATGAGAAACGCGTATTGAAGTCTTTATATAGGATGGCCCAGGCCTTACGATCTGTATGAGCTGACATAAGTGATCAGTCTACACAATGCAACGATCAATAATTCGAAATTATACAGGTATCATTACCAGCTGCGAAATCTATGTAGATATACTATTTATCGAGAAGGACTACATAGCATGGTTCTAGTTAAAGATCTGATGCACTTGTAGTTGTAGATTAGGCGGTCTAGCCGGCTGTAAAGTATCAGAATATCGTAGACTCTAAATTATCGAGAGAGAAAAGAATTACAATAATAAGGCCAAGTCCATAATGAATAATTATTATTTATTCCGAATTAATTATCTTTTAATTTATATCGAATATTAATTGACTCATTGTAGTAGGTATATATTTTCAGTACGCGATACCATTCGCGAGAATCAAAAAAAAATTAAATTCTTAAATTCCTATTTCGCTTGCCGATGAACAAAGCCTTAACATTCGTGTATGTGTATGTACGAGTAGGTATGTACGCGCGGGGCTCGAGGCAACTCACCATATTATATGGGAGGAAAGTCAATGCTCCAAGTTTCTCCTTATCTCAAGGCCGGGTTTGGTTTAGATTTTAATGAAATGTCGAGACTTTCTCCAGTTAATTTAAAGATAAAGAGGAAAAAATGTAACACCCTGTAAAATACTAAATGATTTAAAGTTCGTTTTTAAAAAATAGATTTACTAACGAGCGTTGATACAGGCATTTTTAATCAGCGTTTTACAATATTTAAAAGCCCATTTTTGGAGTCGCCTTCTACGGAATTAGTGATTTAGTAAATGATTTAGAGTATTAAGCGATACTCGTCAGTTTTATTGTTCAATCAATCTAGTTCAACTGATCCATACTAATTCAGTTCATCGCTATCCAAATTTCACATAATAAAGTAGTTATTGGTGGAAACGAGCACCTTTCTCATGCGAGAATCGATGTCTTCGACAACCATCAACTTTAAATTATTTTTAACAAATAACCCGTAAAAACCTCGTTTTTATTATACTCCCTTTCTCATTGAAACAGGTTTCGCGCCTACTCCACGCGTCGGGCTGGAAAATTAAACAATACATTTATCGTTAAAATTTCGGAAAATCCAAAATTATACTACAATTATAAAAAAATTTAAGCGAAAATATGTTAGATCATTTTTATCGTCGCCACGAGTCTGCCTGCAAAGTTTCAGCTCGATTGGATCACGGGAAAAGGGTTAAAAATCGATCCAAAGTTTTTTCGGCAGACCAGCAGACGCTACGAGTTAAAAGAAAGGGAGTAAAAATACAACGCTTGGAAGAAATATGGATAGAATATGCGATTGTGTTTTATGTCAGAGGAAACTTTTAACATGTATGTGTATAACCATTTTCCGATCAGTTTGTTTCAATATACAGGTATATAACGGTTTATGAATCTTTCATACCAATTAATGTTTTTTGTTTTAAACATTTAAAGCATCGTTGCATCTCTATCTTTGTAAATTAAAATAATATTATTTCTATATTGGTAAAAAGAAAACAATTTTTATAAACCACAATTTATTGAATAGTGGTTCTTCCATCAGATTACAAAGTACATTGACAAAAGTCATTAACAAAAATTAAAAATAGATATACGGGAGATGAAAATCTAATTAATAACTAATGTGAAAACATATTTAACAGGTAACTTTTTGCAAAAAATATTTTATTATTTAATATTAAGTTTTCTATTAACACGTTTTTAAATTTTAATATTCCTCATTTATCTAACAATAATTCTGTGTTATTTGTATTTTAAATTCCTTAACCCTTCTTAATATCTAAAGAAATGTTTGCTTTCAAAATTTGATTAGAAAAATCAGAATAGTAATTGTTATTTAAACATATCATCGCTGTATATATAATAAATCCTATGTGCCGTTTATTACATACGTACATTCTGACACGAACGAATCAATTAGTCAATTTTTCATATAAATAATGGAGATATATTAAAAAAAACATTGCCGTTCATCTGGAACGTTTGCCTAATAATTAAATAAATTATTATAAAGTCTGGACAACTATTTTATTCGTTTTATTTTAACAGTTTTATTCGTTTATCTCAAAATTTACTTAAACGTCACACAGGATTATTTATATATACACGACGATATATTAAAGTGCTACTTTATATATAAAATGATTGCATTCATTACAAATTTATTTATAACCCCCCGATTTCAAATGAATATTTTAAAATCTGTAGTAGATAAGTTTTCATACATTTAAAGACAAAAATCATATATCAACAACACAAAACAATATCAACAACACTATGGGGGTGCAATTTTTAACATAAAATTAAATTCAGTTTTCGGTCTTTTATTTATTTTTTAATTAACTAAGCAAAAAGTGAATTAAAATTATCAGTCATTGATAGTATATTTTTCTAGTAAAAATACAACTATAGTAACAAAATATTTATATTATTTACCCAGTGCGCGGACAAAGCAGTATCGATCTTAACTGTTTGGCAAAGGGTTAAAAAGTCCACCGCAACAAACGTTTCTGCCCCCTTATTAAGGTGTGTCCCCGGCGGGTGGTTGGGGGCCAAAATGAAATAAAAATGCCTACGAACGGTGTGACAGCGAAACAACGCAATGATAAATAGCGTATAAACTTAATTCTTTTTATCTGTGGTTGCGCGCTTGTCACGTGTCTACTTACAGAGAGATTAGGGGATTCAGATCGCGTCGTCAGTAACAGTGATAGCACACCAGCCCGGAGCGGGAGGTGGCTTGATTTAGATGGGTGGAAATAAAAGATGCGAGATTCCTTTAAATATTTGACAAAAACTAGTTCATTTTTATTTACTGTTCGCTGTGTTGACAGTAAATTTATTTACACTGTACTGTTCGAAAGGTCTAGCGAAAACCTTTATAATATGCATTACATTTCACATTAAATGTAGTATTGAATATCATGTAGACGCAAACAGTGAAAGGTAAGAATTTGCAGTAGAGTTATTTCATGTGAAATCACTTTAGTATGATTGCTTGACCATTTCAGTTTTTTTTTTTTTTTCAGTATAGATAACCTTATCTGTCTGAATCTCAATAATTTATTTATTTGATTTTCATCCGCCACCAATTTGGATCTCAATATTTAAAAATATAATATTCTATAGATAGAAGGTTTAGTTTTCATATAAATGTAGTAGAAAGAAAGAAAGGGAACATCGCAGCATGACTTTTACGTAACAAATTATTTGGAAAAAAAATCGGAATACAACATATATTTCGTAATATTTCTCTCACAATTATTATCATAGCATTCATATTTTGCGAAAAATATGAATACTATAAAAATAACTACACTATAAAAGATGTATTGTAAACAATATTTCCCAAATAAATAAATAAATTTATATGGGTAATACCTACGGCAAAAATTTTCAATATATTTCTAAGACGATTTATATATAATTAATTATTTTCACAAAAATAAATCAAACATTTTATGGTATCTTCGATGGCAATGTCGTCATAAATAATCATTATGATATGACAGATGGTATTCATGGTTTTTACATTCACCATAGAAATTAAAAATAGAATTTACACCGAAAGATGTGGGTGGAATTTGTAAAAAATAACATTTCTGCAATTCTCACCTGGCATATGACCTTTCGAAGAAACACGCTATTCCACGAAATAATTACTTGTCTATTACACAAAACTTGCAGCATAGAACTAAGTAATATTACACCGTTAAGGACGAGTATTTTTTCGACTTGACTAGATCTATAGAACAAATTTGTTGGGCCAAACATGTGAGATTAATAAAGAATTGACATGAAGTTAGGTATAGAAAAGTCGGAAATAAAACTTCTAGCCGTAGGACGAATTACGGCTATAATTTTTAATCGGAAAAAACAGTAGGTACGTCACGTTAAACAGAAACGTCAGAAATAAAACTTCTAGCCGTAGGACGAATTTCGGCTAGAATTTTAAATCAACTTTTTCTTAAGATAAGGATTATTTAATTAATATTTGTTTCCTAGAATCTTAACTAATGCACAGCTTTTTTGATTGTATGCGCTGCACGCCACTGCACTTCAAACACTTCACACGGAGACCATGAATGCTGGCACACAAAAATAAACGAAATGTTAGTAGTTAGTAGCGAGAAGATAATTACAAGACCTTTCTACGCTTTGCGAAATGCGTTTTTGTATAAAATCATAATGTTGTATAGGCTTGAGACATTCAAATTTCACGATGCGCTTAAAACATATTACTTTCTCTTTCTTGTCCCTGGCTTGATCCCAACTCGCTGCCGTCATCGGCTTTTGGGTCAGCTCTCCTCGTCCTTAGGCTGCACGTTCTTTTGTCCTGGATAACGTCACCCAATCCATGCCTCCGCATCTGACCATCCCTTTCCACCACCCATGAATTTTAGATTTCCTGTGGATGTAATTCGGAAAAGATCCATGGAGATCACCGATCACTATCAGAGCTAACCTATCACTTTTATCGAAGTCTTAAAATAGCACCGTCAAGTGTTCGAATTAATCTCCTCGGCAAATAATTATGTTATATAATATAAAAAATAATATAACCAGAACTTTCTAGGTCGATTCTCCAATAACGGCAAAGACCACTTAATAAATCGCTCGCTTCTGTCGCTCACAGATGTCGCTAAACGTCGCGTTTAGAGATCGCGATCCATCAAAACGGAAAAGTTTCCGCTCGGCTGTCCGCCGTGTTTTATATACCTGTACGGCCGCCGTCACTTATGCATTAGTGCATAAGTGACGGCGGCATGCTAGAGCATTCTTGTAATGCGCGTCCCAACTCTCAGCTTCCAGACTTTTCTCGATCATGCCGGAGTACTCTAGACAATTCTAGATTATTATGACTATCGAGATTATTCTTGAATGCTTGATGGAATGTTTTAGCTTTCAATATTTACCTAATTTCATAATAAGAAATAACTTTCCTTAAACATGAAATGGTTTTTTTTATTTAAAACATGATAGAGACCTGAAAGATCTATGGATTAATATGGATTAAATAAATATTTCGATATAATAATATAATAATAATGACACAAAGTAATTTCTTATATTTGGCTGAGTTTTAGCATATATGTCGCTTTTATTTTGAAATCGTTAGTAGTAAATTGTTTAGTCTGTTGTGGTAGGTTGTTGTAAAATTTAAATCCTTTACAAATTAGTCTTGATTGTCCTTTTTTGTTTTACCTTGAGTTACATTGTAGTTTTGAGCCATTCTGGTGTAGTGTTGATGATTTTCGTGTATTTTGTATAATTTAATAATGTCTTCGTCTTTTATTTCGCTATTTGCTAGCTTGTGTATGAATTTTAGTGTTTCGATTTTTGAAATTTTATCAACATTAAATTGCTATGTTATTCATTAATATAAGTTTAATATAGGTTTTTCATAATATCATTTAGTAATACAGAAATAGAAATGTAGAAAAATGACGTGAATAGACGTGTTCCACAACAATAAATTGAGTTATTACGGTGAAAATACTTTTTATCAGCTTATTTTATAAGGTAAAAAAATGATATGTAAATAAATCCGAATAGTCTACTCAGAAGTAGCTTAAATATGACTGTAGCACAAATTTATCCTTTAATTTAATTTTCAGCACACTCCCCAACCATTGTGGCGCACCGGTTGAGGACCACTGCTCTAGAGGAATCCGGCAATAGCCGTAAAACTGATGTAATAATACAACTTTGTAGTTATTCTGATCTTGAAAGCATATGAGATTGTATTTTATAACTATGTAAACCAGCATGTGTATTTGTAGGGTCTGCAGAAATGTGAATAGGCTAGCGAAGGACATACTATCACCTAAATTAAATACTTACTAATGTATACATAAATAAATTAGAATAATAATAAAATATGGATGTGAGTATATAATAATAATAACAATAATAGTACCAATACAGTATAAGTGGGATATAAAAGCAAAGAATGCAGCGATCGAGGATTACCTACTAATTCATAATGTACTGAATTTGAGATTTTATAGAAAACATAGCCTATTAATTTATATGAAACCTGATTTTGGAAGGGATAGATACATAAAATCTAGAATTTAGTTAGTATTTATTTATTATATATTTTATTTATTATATTATATTTATTATATTTATTATATTTATATTTATTATATTATTATTTATTTATTTATTTATTTAGTTATTTTATTAGTAATCCTTGGTAACTGCATTCAAAACACCTTTTTATTTTTTTGGATATTGCTGCCTTTGCTTTTATATCCCACATATCAACTATATAATATATAAAATAGTGAAAACTAATGTATAATCTATTTGTTAATTTATACCTTTGTATCTAATCTTTAAAAATAAATAAAAAATAAGTAAAAATAAAAATCTGTTTGAATAATCTACTTTTAGAATAAAAAGTCCACCTAATTCTTAACTCGAAGAACTTCACCCTGATTAGATATTTCTAGTACATTATAAGTATATGTTTATATGATTATATTCAGGTTTGAAGTGTATGCCGACATTTCAGCACGGTAATACGTGTCATTGTCAAGGCTTTGCCCCAAAAGTTACGGTACAACCGTACTTGTGTGTGGGGGACTCTATTGTGGGAGATTTATACATCCCACGCAGAATTTCAGTCCTCAAGGAAACTACTGTACTATAATGGACAAGAAAAAGAAATTATGAACATTTATAAAAGTAATATGTTTTAATTAGTCGTAACAATTTACTAAAATATCATAAATGTGAACCGCCAGCGACATCTGTTTTTATATAGATATACTATGAAAAAGCTCTTTCGAACGCTCCGAGATTCCAACCATTTGTTGAAATTTTCCGAATAATGCATGATATGTACAGGTGTCTCGTAACTAGTAGCAAAAAGTTTGGGAGAGTCTTCTTCATTCAATTTTGAATAGAATATATTCTGTACATTTTGGGTGAAATTTCAACAGTTACAGGGATAAACGACATCAAAGTTTGCATTTTTTTCGATATTACTGACTTATTTTCTGTAAAACGTTAGACTATCCCTACATTTATATGTTGGTATAAAAGCTAAAGCATCTATATCAAAAAAAATTAAATGCAGTAATCGAGGATTATTAATTTGGAATATACCTACTGAATTCGAAATTTTGGAAAGGATTGGTACATAAAATCTATAATTCAGTATATTCTCAATTATTAATCGTCGGTGACTGTATTCAAAACATTTTTTAATTTTTTTGGATATTATTGCCTTTGCTTTTATACCCAACATATAAAATATTAAAATTCATTCACTCACAAAACCTTGCGGAAGTTTGAAAAATATTATTTTTGAAACGTTTTTGAAGTTTTATTTGACTTGTATGCTAATGAATTTTTAATATTCCATATAAGTTACTATAGTGGTAGTCAAACTTTTTACATAAAATATATTTTTACTCGGTTCAATAATCGGTACCTACAGTGATGTACACAATAATGAAGCAATGCGCATAATTATAATGCGATAATCAACAAACATATTTTTTTCTTTCGGGAACGTTTGTTAAGTATTTTACCAATAATAGCTGTGAAGTGTTATCGGTAAACGATGACTATACATCAAACACCCTCTCTTGCACTATTTGTCTGTAAATACGAAAGAATGATCACAGAAAACTGTTCGTAGGCATTTTCTGGTATCGCAAGTCTTAACCAAGTTAACCAGAAATAGATATGCTTCAGACACATTTTTAAAGTTCCAAAAATTTTCCATAAAACGATTAACCTATAAAATAATATTCAAGGAGAGTGTAAATAAATTCATTCACAGCTTAGAAGAAAAAATATTTAAGCAATTTGTTATGTATTAGTTAAATTTAACAGTTAATTTTATACTAGGTATTTCAAACTGGTTATTATGTTATATTATATATTAATTGCTCCACAATCTTTGTATAATGTTCATTGTTATATGTCATCTCATTATTTTGTATTTTTTTAATAAGCATTCTTTAATAATTATGAAATATACAAACAGAATATTTATTTTGTAATTTTTATATGTGGGTATTATATTTGGATGAAATCGCATTTTTATGATAAAGTGACAATTTTAAAACAACTTAGGTATATGTATCGCTCCGAGTCATCTAATTTATTTTATAATTACTAGTTGATATTTTTTAGAAATTTTATTGTTTTGATGTACATATATATAGAAATATAAATAAAACAACACGAATATGGCCATTGCACAAGAAGCAAACATGAAGTAAGACTACCTTTTAGAAAAAAACAAATATTAGCACAATTACAACAATTATAATTAATTCATTTATGCAGAGTACAATGAAGTTGTACGGTAAACTATTGGAGTCATTGAGGATAAAACAAATATTATAACTTTCACAATGATTTAAGTCTAAAATAATTTTAGTTTTTTAACTGTTTTTTATTCTTAAAGTAAGAAATACAAAGACTTGTAAACTTGACATATAAGTTAAGAATTTAAAATTATTAAAAAAAAAATGAAATTATTTACGATATCTCACTTAACAGAGACATTCTAGCATCATTATTTTAATATAATATTCTTGAATTAAAAATTACGAAAAATCGCCGTGATCAGTGCGCATGAAGAAAGCGATTCTGCCGCGTCTCAATTCACGAAGAAGAAAACTGGATAAATCTAGGAAAAGAATTTACAAATAGCTTGACCTCTTTCATCTCGGTATAAATATAAAAGCTTAACTGTTGCTCGCCACCGGAACAGAAATAGTACGATTCGTGACATAACCATTCACTGTTACAAGCTCGCAGCAAGGTCGCTGCTCCGTCCCGCACTTGATCACGTTCTACGATCAGTGAACTTTAATTTTTTCCGGTGTATTGGAGCGCAAAAGTATTTACATAATTATGGTTTGACTTGGAAAACTCACACGAGACAGTCAAACCTCCGAGTTAGCCGCGAGACGAATGTATGGGAGTAGGCTCTATCAGGGTCGGCGCCAAGGTATCGATCGCCCTTGGCAAATTTCAAAAGTAGGTTTAAAAGAGCGATACAAATTCATTCATCGGTCACAGCCAATACAAGTTACAATTTTATTGTACATAAGGCAGATATTGATTACTATATCTAATTATGTACATATATACATATACACTTTTTTTATAGGTTCGTATGGCGTACACGAAACATCAAATCAATGTTCTTATTTTCTTCAAAGTAAGTTAACTGAGCTATAACTGAACTGAATTATAGATGTCTCACAGAGACAAAGCTACTTTTTATACGGGAAAGTAGGTATGGAAGTTTTTTTTGGTGTTCATAAGGCTTACGACCTGTACGGCTGACTTAAGTGATCACTTTACACAATACAACTTTCACCAATTTCACCCATGATACTACACATCTATCAAATTTTTGGAAGTTGTATATATCGACAGTCCTTACGTTTACTGTCATATCTGCAGAAATTCGATTTTTCATTTACTTTCTTAAATACTCAACAAAATTGAAAAACAAAAAAATAATTTTAGTTAGCAATTAATAAGAATGGTTAGATTTTTAACATGATCGCTAACGTTCGATTACCAGACAACTGTTAGAAGAAGAAGAAAAAAAAAGAAAAAGAAAAAAAAACATATATGTAAGATTGTGTAACAATCCTTTGTGAAAAAATTTATATTTAAATACAATATACCCAAGACAGGAAGCAGAAATCGCATACTGTGTTTTTCAGCCCTATTCTGAAAACAATAAAAAAATTATTTGGTGGTTGTTATCCCCACACTCCAAAACAGAAAAACGTCAAATTTGAATATGTCTAAGGATTTTAATGACAATTTATTTATCTTTAATATATAACTATTTTTTCGTCCCGTCTATTTTTGAGTTTTGTGGTAACAATCATCATAATAACAATCTTGTTATTTTCAGAATACGGCAGATTTTAATAAATATACACATTCATAAATATTATATTTATATATTTTTGAATATGTATAATAATAAATAAATATATATATATAAATATTCAGAAATATACATAAAAATATTTTGCTATCGTACAACTTTTAATACGTGCCATTATTAAATTTGATGTTACTTAATTTCAAAACGTTTTCCTGTTCGGTTTTTTGTCATTTTTTTATTTTTATTTTTTGTACACAAAATTGAATAGTGTTTTAGAAGAGGGATGCCTCTTTGTTCCAGTTTTCCCCTGAGGAAGGAAACAGTTATTGCATAATAAATGGCATTCATATAACCTCAACGCGATCCTTTGCTTTCTCTCTCGCACTTGCGACCAAGAAAATGGAAATTCCTATTTTAGTTAGAAAATTTATTTCCCTAGAGATTGCAATATTTTCTTCTTCGTCGTGCGATATAATTTTTTATAAAATATCTGAATGGAAGCATTTATAATACTAAAGTGAATCACATTTCATTGAGTTACATGTTTGCCAATTTATTCTATACCGTACGTGCTCAATATGGAATAGGACAGAAACAAAGTACGATGACATCGAAACAAGTGCTTTTCGATAAATCTCGCTGACACGATAATTAAATGCCTGTGACTGACGAACATTAGATTTTTTTTTAAAAGCTGAAGCCATCCACTATGAAGGCTGTTCTTAGAACAAAATTTGCCATCAGTGATAATATTTTTTATTATTTGAGACGTAATACTTTTATTATAATTGGGACACATGTGTATGGTTGCTGGTAATGCCTTGATAAGTTCAACATTAAGTCGAAATTTCAGAAAAACCACGTACTTTAATTTCATTCATCTTTATTTGGCATATTAAGTATTTGGGGAGATATTTTTCTTAACTATAAAATAGGAAAATATATTAAGAGTTATTTTTATATTAAAAACCAAATTAATTAATCAATTAGAAAGACATACAGAAAAATCAAATCCACCAAAAAATATTTGGCTGCTACCGGGATTTGAACCACCTCCCGTCCGGGACAGGCGCGTTATCCAATAATATTAGGTCCTTACATATGAAATTGGCGTTTTGCCGTACTGGCAAATTTGATCTCAAATATCTTCTCTTTGGTTAGGAATTCGAAATCCAAATTTATACAGCTATTTACTCATGTATTGTTTTTTGTTTTTCCTCAATTGTTTTTTTCTTTGCGTCACTCAGTTTACAAAATGAAAAACTTGAAATATCGCGTTATTTACGAGTACGAGTTCCACCGTGGCACCAGTGCTGCAGAAACGACTCGAAAGATTAATGATGTGTATGGCGACGGTGCCGCAAAAGAAAACACAGTGCGTTTTTGGTTCCAACGTTTTCGTTCTGGAAATTTCGTCCTGCAGAACAAGCCCCGTGGACGGCCGGAGACCAAAGTTGATAATGAAGAATTGAAGGCTATTGTGGAAGCGGATCCATCGCAAACCACATTCGAGTTAGCTGCAGGCTGCGGTGTTAGTGATAAAACTGTTTTAATCCACTTGAAGCAAATTGGTAAGGAGAAAAAGCTTGAAAGGTGGGTACCTCACGAATTGAGTGAAGCAAATCAACAAACGCGCGTTGACTGCTGCGTTGCATTACTCAACCGGCACAATAATGAAGGGATTTTAAATCGAATCATTACCTGTGATGAAAAGTGGATCCTGTACGATAATCGGAAGCGCTCATCGCAATGGCTGAACCCTGCCGAACCAGCCAAACCATGCCCCAAGCGAAAATTGACTCCAAAAAAGTTACTTGTGAGCGTTTGGTGGACTAGTGCTGGTGTCGTTCACTACAGCTTTCTTAAATCTGGCCAGACGATTACGGCAGATGTCTATTGTCAGCAACTGCAAACCATGATGGAAAAGCTAGCTGCTAAACAACCGAGGCTGGTTAATCGCTCTAGGCCACTGCTGCTTCATGATAACGCTAGACCACACACTGCACAACAGACGGCTACCAAATTAGAGGAGCTTCAATTGGAATGTCTAAGACATCCACCGTACTCTCCGGACCTTGCCCCAACAGATTACCATTTTTTTCGAAATTTGGATAACTTCTTGCAAAGGAAAAAATTCAACTCCGATGGGGCACTCCAAACCGCCTTCAAAGATTTTATTGATTCCCGTCCGAATGGTTTTTTTAGTAAAGGGATCGATGAACTACCTATAAGATGGCAAAAGTGCATAGATAGCAATGATACATACTTTGATTAAATAAATATATTATAATAAAAAAAGATCGGCTTTATGTTCCTCCCATACTAAACGCCAATTTCATATGTAAGGACCTAATATACAAATTAAAATATTAAAGGCCGCTATAGGATAACACGCCTTCCCCG
This sequence comes from Agrypnia vestita, assembly GCA_016648135.1. Lineage (NCBI taxonomy): Eukaryota > Metazoa > Arthropoda > Insecta > Trichoptera > Phryganeidae > Agrypnia > Agrypnia vestita. Next base: position 88,838 of record JADDOH010002827.1, read on the forward strand.
GTTCGAATCCCGGTAGCAGCCAAATATTTTTTCGTGGATTTGATTTTTCTGTATGTCTTTCTAATTGATTAATTAATTTGGTTTTAATTTTCACAAAAATTTGTTCTGAAAAAATTGCAACTTCACAATAAAAATTTGTTCTTGAAAATAATATTTTTAAGTTAAGAATTTTGAAACTAGTTTTAAAAAATCTATCGTGTATTTGATATCTAATTTAAGAGAAGTGTATATAAAATATGCGAAGAACAATGTAACATAACGTGCCAGAATAGAAGTCTAAAACAGGTGAACGTGAAAGTGAATTGGATAGGAGGATAGGAGCCGCAAGCCAAGTAGCTCGATCCTTAAGCTCGATCAAGCCAAGTATCGAATCCCGTACTGAAAGCCGACCCTAGTGAAAGAACCCACTCAAGACTACAGGCCGCCGAGATGAGATTTCTACGAGGAATAGTAAGAGTTACCAAAAGGGACAGAATCTTAAATACTCAAATATAAGAATGTCTCGAAGTAGAACTCTTATTGACGTTTATCGAAAATCGCAGTTACGGTGGCTGGGACATATCTTGCGGATGCCGACAGAAGACCAAAGCGGATTTTCCAGGCAAGACCGTGGGGCCGTCCTAGAAGGAGCTGGCGGAAACAGTTGGAGGACTGCTGCGAAGCGAGGTTGCAATTAAATTGTGCTGACGTGGAGAGCAAAGTTCAAGATGGGAAAAAGTTGGAACCTTCTATGCGGTGCAGGGTCTCCGACCCATTAGAATAAGGGGCAGAAGAAGTATATACCAGAAGTATATACCATCTCAAACTTTTAATAAACACTCTCTCAAAGCTTTTAATAAAAAATATTCTTGAAAACATATGTTTATAACGAACGTATAATTGTACGTTCATGTTCATAACGAACGTATAAACATAATATGTACTATCGAAAGTATATTTAAAAGGTTAAGCGGTGTATCGTTTCCATTTTTTGAAAAATATATAAAATATCGACACTAAAAAAATCTTTCCAGCGTTTAATTTAAAACAGCCAACATTAAAATGTAGAAACAGGCGACTCAGCCAAAGTAATAAAACCTATTAATATAACCGGAATAAAAAAAATATAAAATTTTTAAAATACTTGACACTAAAACGAGTCACTTTCCGATAAATCTGTTTATAATATAAATGTATCTTAGTTTAAAAGTTAGCTCTCCTTTACTTTGTTTTTTTTTTTGGTCCCAGAATGTAATATAAATTTGTTTACAACCATTCTACAAGTCGCTTTTAAATACCGACTGCTAAAAATGACGACCTTTAATTATCGTTTTTGTCCGCGCTTCAGAGGCACCGCGAATTTTGAACGGGTGTGCAAGTTTAGATTGCGAGTTTCGTGCTTAAGGGCGTGACGTCACTCCAGCGCAGCACGTAGGTTCCAGGAGCAGACTCCCAGATAAGGGCGCGAGCTGGATATATCCCCGCAGGACGCGGAGGTCGGGTTATCTGGTATATATTGGGTCTCGAGTGCCGCGCGAGCGTCACACGCGATCCTCATACTAATCAAGGATTGGCTTTCTACGTACTCACACACACACGGCCGTATTCTGAAAATAATTGATATAATAAAAAAATATATATTTTGGTGAATGCTGCCCCAACACTCAAAATAGACCAGGCCTAGATTTACGGCAGCCCGCCTTATTCGATGATTATCACCCCAACACGGGGACAGCCAAAAATAGACGGGAATCTTTTTTTATTGATGCCCGTGTAATTACTTAATTAATTTACATTTACGACTTTTTCATTTGTAGATAGGACCTTTGGAAAGTGTTTGTGAATCTACAAGATCTAATTAGTGTGATATCATCGCTGTATGTATAATTAAGCCTATGTGCCGTTTAATACATTCTCAGATGAATGAATCAATTTGCCAATTTTTCATATAAATAATAGAGATATACTAAAAAAACATTGCCGTTCATCTGGCAAGTCTGCCTAGATTAATATTTAAATAATACGCCTATTTAAAATATTTTTTATAAATGTAGTCTGTGCAATTATTTTTTTAAAAAAGTTTTATTTGTTTATCTCAGAATGTACTAAAACGGCACATAGGCTTAATTATATATACAGTGACGATATGTTGATTGAAGAGAATATGGAGTATAAAGGATTCATAAATACTTGTCATTAAAAACCCAAGACAGGAAGCAGATATGGCATTATTTTTTATGTCTATATATACGATGGTGTACTTTTCAACACCCAATACTTGTGCAGTAATGGCATACAAACAAATTTAAATTGAAATAGGTACAGCAATAATTTGATACGATGAAATGTCGGACCTCCATGACGTCTGGGTATTTTAAAAATGTACTGTTTATTTGAAGTCAAAGTTATATTTACATCATCACACAAGTCAGTCATTGCTAGTCCTAAAATTATTTTAAAAGTTATTAAAAATGAGTTTGTTGAAAATATTCAATTAAATTTTAAGTCACTATTATAGAAATATTAACAGAAGCCTTGACGTGTCTCTATTTGAGTGTTGGGGTAAAAATAATCCTGTTATTTTCAGAATACGGCCGATTAGTACACTCACATTTTCTATTCAACATTAACAAATGCACATTAATAGTATTTCATTTCAATTCATTTTATTACCGAGGCGTTATACATTTTAACAACATTTTTAGTATTTAACAAAAACTGATGAAATTTAAATAACCTATTATGTTTTTAAAATAATTATTTTATAGTATTCCATTTTATGCAGCAATGAATATTAATATAATTTTAACCTCGAGAATGCTACGGGAAAAAATGTAAGTGTCTAATCTAGTAAAAGTCTAGTGCGAAGAGAAATTTATCGTTTAGATGTTCGTGACAAATATTTTTAAACGACAGAAGAAAAAATAATAAAATATTAATCTTAATCAATTTCTTTGCCAACAAATACACTTATATTCTCAATTAAGAAAAGTATAATTTTCATCATCACAGCATCATTTTTATAAACTGGTAATTTACCTTAAAAAAAAAAATTGTAATTGTAATTCAGTATACGTATTATTCACTAACAAAGTGCAGCTCACGTATACAAAATAGTACTAACTACAAATTGCTCACAAAAGTCACAAAGTTTTTCAAACAAAATAAACATTTACGAAGAGAATCCAAACAAACGAATACATAATCCTCTTCAAAAAGAGCAAAATGATTTTTAGTGACATTCTTCTTCTTTTAGTGATATCTTCAAAAAGAGCAAAATGATTTTTAGTGACATTTTTATTAATTATATATAAATACACAGTCACTGATCGATGTTACACATTGAAAAGTTATGACCGAAAAGATGGTGTATTAAAATTAAACTATCACGAGTAAAAAATATGTACTTTGGTTTTAGCTATTGACGAAAAATTAAGGAATATTCAGTTATGAAGTTATTGCGTAGATATATTATATGTACCTAGTACGACGCACCAATCAAGTGAAAATCTTTCACTACTACTGTAGTATGCCAATATCTCAGGGTTAACCTTTTTTTATTTATTTTTTTATACTTCATGTATGTTTATACGGTTATTCCATTTTATATATGGTTATTCCATTTTATATATGGATATTCCATTATATTATTCCATTTTACGTATCACGATTCATCCGGCATACAAGAAATTCTGTCAGTTTAACCAAGAGCGAACAATGAAAACTAGAAATAATTTTGAGTAATAATATAATCAGTCACATTCTGAAAATAACAAGGAAATATTAGCTTTAATAATATTTGAAATCTTTTGATGAAGAAATTAGTAGATGCGTTTGAAACAAACTGATTTTTACCAACTTTTCAAATAATTTATAGCAAAAATAAAATAATAGCATTTACTTTATACCATATTCATCAAAAAATTTATATTTTAAACAAAACTCCAGATTGCAATGACTGGTTTGCTTGATGGCATAAATATCTTCGATATCAAATAAACAGATATTTTTAAAAAAACACCGGGATATCCTGGAAGTCCGATATTACAATCCATGTAAGTGTAACTTGTAATATTGACTTAAAACAAAATATTGAAATGAAAAATCACATGATGCAATTTCTGCTTTCTGTCTTAGGTTTTTAATAACAATTATTTATTACAATTTTTAATAACAATTATTTACACACCATGTTCCCCTCAATCAATATATCACACTTGGTTTGGCCAGTGTTAAATCTGAAAAAATGGAAGCGATTGTCGAGGCTGAATTGGACTTCGGTGAGATGAAGATCCACCAATCCTAGTCCCTCATCATTAATCTTTTCTTATTCCTAATTTAATTCCCATTCCATCGACCTTTCCTTTTGATACGCCTAACGACATCTGTTGTCCTATATGGACTCGTACGCATGATATTAATTAATTTCTACCGCACCTTGCTACTTCTTAATTGTCTTCCAGTGAAGAAACCGCATATTGTACCGCCTCTATTGTTTAAGTTCGACTTTTGGACCACCGCTCAAGAAATATTATATTGTAAACCCGCATGGACACTTGTCATAAGCACTAGAATAAACCGCAGCCGTGGATTATTATTTAATTAATCGGCGATCGACAAAAATCGATCAGTGTCGGCAACTTGACCAGTATCATTGAAGAAAAAGGCATTCCCGTTCCTCACACCAGCATCCAGCATCTCAAAGGTAAGATTTTCATCTTATTTTGAGATCTAGATTCATGCTGTGATTCATCGTTTCTGTTTGCATCTCGTATGTGCCAACCAACGTCTCGCCTTGACTTTGAGGTCCCGCAAAGAACCGCTGTCTCTCATTCGAACAAATTCTCAATGATAGATGGACTTTTATATTATATAATTCTAACAACCGCATTTTTTATTATAAACCGCATCACCAACAATAATTAGACTAATCTACATCTTGTCTATTTTTGAGTGTTGGGGTAACATTTACTTTAAATCTTGTTATTTTCGTAACGTGACCGAATAAGTTCAAATAATCTCCTAGGGCGCAGTGCGTACAAACAAAAAAACTGTGATTTACAAAATATGTATTCGGAAAATAGCATTACGGACCCCATTTTGCCTAAAAACATCATTTCAACGAACGTTGGTAGTTCTACGTACAGAATATCGTGTAATATCATTATCGACAGCATAACCTAAGCCCATACCCACTGCACGCCACCAAGAAAAGCGACAAAGGGGAAGACCTTGAAGATGATGGAAAATATTGAGAAAGATGCAAGAAAACGAGGCATTCGTGACTATTTAAGAAATAGACGGCGAAAACTTCTAATTGAGAAAACAAAGAACCTCAACTATCTAACGGATCTAGCCGTGGTTAAGATGATAGGTGAAATAATTATCAAAAATATTGTTTTCAATTTTCAGGAAAACATGACAAAAACATTACGGAAACATGAGGAAATATTATTCCAGAAACTACAAACCTCTAAGGGCCTCTTACATTATGCCGCAAAACTTTACATTAGGAACATTGAAATTAAGTATCACTCCCGCTAGCATTATTTCATGTTTCAAGACTAGGAAAAAGATTTATTACTCCCTGACTGCGTACCAGAAACGTTCTTACATGCCTTATAAAACATTCAACTTAATATTTTATCGTACCTATATAATACGCCCACAGAATTCAACACAATTTTTAAATAACAACGACTGCTTTAATCGAAATAAGGTAATTATTTAATATAATAAACAAGAATATATTTGGTTTACAGCACTAATTTGTTGAAAGTACAAACATGTTTCAGGATAAAACGAATACCAAAAAATTAAAAATCGAAGTATAGACATTAACAAAATAAAAAATAAATATTAGGTCCTAACATATGAAATTGGCGTTTAGTATGGGAGGAACATAAAGCCGATTTTTTTTATTATAATATATTTCTTTAATCAAAGTATGTACCATTGCTATCTATGCACTTTTGCCATCTCATAGGTAGTTCATCGATCCCTTTACTAAAAAAACCATTCGGACGGGAATCAATAAAATCTTTGAAGGCGGTTTGGACTGCCCCATCGGAGTTGAATTTTTTCCTTTGCAAGAAGTTATCCAAATTTCGAAAAAAATGGTAATCTGTTGGGGCAAGGTCCGGATAGTACGGTGGATGTCTTAGACATTCCAATTGAAGCTCCTCTAATTTGGTAGCCGTCTGTTGTGCAGTGTGTGGTCTAGCGTTATCATGAAGCAGCAGTGGCCTAGAGCGATTAACCAGCCTCGGTTGTTTAGCAGCTAGCTTTTCCATCATGGTTTGCAGTTGCTGACAATAGACATCTGCCGTAATCGTCTGGCCAGATTTAAGAAAGCTGTAGTGAACGACACCAGCACTAGTCCACCAAACGCTCACAAGTAACTTTTTGGAGTCAATTTTCGCTTGGGGCATGGTTTGGCTGGTTCGGCAGGGTTCAGCCATTGCGATGAGCGCTTCCGATTATCGTACAGGATCCACTTTTCATCACAGGTAATGATTCGATTTAAAATCCCTTCATTATTGTGCCGGTTGAGTAATGCAACGCAGCAGTCAACGCGCGTTTGTTGATTTGCTTCACTCAATTCGTGAGGTACCCACCTTTCAAGCTTTTTCACCTTACCAATTTGCTTCAAGTGGATTAAAACAGTTTTATCACTAACACCGCAGCCTGCAGCTAACTCGGATGTGGTTTGCGATGGATCCGCTTCCACAATAGCCTTCAATTCTTCATTATCAACTTTGGTCTCCGGCCGTCCACGGGGCTTGTTCTGCAGGTCGAAATTTCCAGAACGAAAACGTTGGAACCAAAAACGCACTGTGTTTTCTTTTGCGGCACCGTCGCCATACACATCATTAATCCTTCGAGCCGTTTCTGCAGCACTGGTGCCACGGTGGAACTCGTACTCGTAAATAACGCGATATTTCAAGTTTTTCATTTTGTAAACTGAGTGACGCAAAGAAAAAAACAATTGAGGAAAAAACAAATGAATTATAATTTTCAAAACACAAATACATGAATAAATAGCTGTATAAATTTGGATTTGGAATTCCTAACCAATGAGAAGATATTTGAGATCAAATTTGCCAAAACGGCAAAACGCCAATTTCATATGTAAGGACCTAATATATGAGAGTTGAATAAATAAGTACTAATATGTAAACAAATTTAAAGGATAACTATTATTAAAAAGGATTATTATTACCATTATTAAAGAAACTTATTATTAAAAAGGACCTGGTTATTTAAAATATATACTATACATACCTATATTATATGTGGGGCATAAAAGCAAGGGCAGCAATATCCAAAAAAAAATTTAATGCAGTCATCGAGGATTACTAATTTATAAAATTTACTAAATTCAAGATTTTACAGGAAACATACTATAAATTTATAGCAAACATGATTTTGGAAGGGATACATAATAAAATCTATAATTCAGTACATATTTAATAAGTAATCTTCGGTGAACGCATTCACAACATTTTTTTAATTTTTTGGATATTGCTGCCTTTGCTTTTATACCCCACGTATTATGTATATTATACAAAGAATATTCTTGTTAATCATATTAATAATGTCACCACAAAATCATGTTGCATCTTTCGAATAAGTAATTATTTTAATTCTATTTTTTTACATTAAACGAAAATATGTCGCGGCTTTCATAAGCAGGTGTTTACAAACTTTGTTAAAAACTAAACCACATTGATTGTTTTGAAATGTCTACCGGTTTCGATATCACTGTATCTTTGTCAGGACGGACGTACAATAATTTCCATAAATTAATTATTAATTAAACTTACAAACCTCGTTTATAAATCAATGCAGTTTGAGCAAAAGTTTGTTAGTTTTTGAAATTCATAATTCTGTCCAACAACAAATTTTACCCTATAAACATAAAAAAATGGGAAATGTCTTACCTCAGAATCTCAATATAACTTATTATAAATGTTATATTAGTTAAGTAGTATATTTATATATATATATATATATTATATATATATATATATATATATATATTATATATATTAGTTGTTATAAATAATTATTATAAATTTATTTTAAGTTTAGAGAAGTCAAAAAAGTTTGATGTATATTTTAATTCTAATTAATAATGCACTTAAATTCTGGAAATATGGATAAACATATTATGGATAAATAATTTAACGCTCAAGTTCTAATGCATTATCTAACAATATTTTTATATGTATGTTCTAAGAATACAATTATTGGATATTTTCTACAGAAGGATAATCATTAATTAAGATAAATTATTAAAGTCCCACACAGACGAAGCAATTTATATAGAAAATATGTTCGGAAGTCATTAGCTAGCTTAATTAATCACTTTACACAATGCAACGGTCAATAATTCCACCGTAAAAACATCAACACATTATCTTTTTTTTTGTAAATATTGTATATATTTTATTTATCTCTCTTATTTTAAATATCTGAAAGAACTATGCTACGGCCATCTATCTATGTATCAAAAATTTGCAATTCCCCGGACATACACAGATGTCGCCGCTGGTAATGGTACCTCTATATTTTAAAGTGGAGTATTAAGAAATATTACTTTTAATGTATATATAATATTCTTCCGCCTTGTTTAACATATACCTACTTACTTACTTACACTAGAATATTATTATTTTGAAACTTATCATTTTCCTGCCTGAAAATGATTATTTTAATTCCTTTTCTAGACCAGTTAATATTTTAATAATATTTTTATGTGTATATTCTAAGAACTAGATTTGAATTGAACACAATTGGACATATGATAATGTGTGAATATTTTCAATGTGGAATTGGTGAATGTTGAATTGTGTAAAGTAACCACTTAAGCCAACTAATACAGGTCATAAGTCCTGTAGCCGCCATATAAAAGCTTCCATACATGTTTTCCATATAAATAATTTCGTCTCTGTAATTTATCTAATGGATTATATTTACCACAAGCTATAGATATATGACAGAAGAGCTTTAATATTGATATTAAAGAAGTTTGCGCGCGCCTAGTTTGCAAGTTTTGTTACGCTTCATATATCCTGTACGTAAGACAGACGTTAATTTAATTTTAATCTAATTATGATCATAACTATCTCCCTTTATTTCAAAACAGAGCATCGCATATCACGTCAATACATACAACAGGGCCCTTTACATGCATGCGAGCGGGAATATTGGTTTACCTACATATTGTTTAGTTTTACTTGTCAAATTAGTGTTTTCACTGTTTGAAGATGAAATTTTATAGGAAAATAATTCTAAACCGAAGATCCCGAATATGATTTCCCGAAAAAAAAACAGAATGAAGAAGCTTATGAAATCCCACCTGGTCTTCGTCCCGTATGACAACGTCCCAAAAGTATCAGCTTCCAGAACAAATCAACAGATCTAAAGGAAAAAAGAAGAAGAAGAGAAATAGAGTAAAACTTTAAAGGCTAGTTTTCGTTGGTTTTATAAAAATTATTATGCAAAACTGAATAGGCCATAAACAAATAAATTCTTTGAGAAGGGCACTCATTTATCTCTAGAGAAAAAAAAAACTTACTTTTAGAGAAAAATGCATTTGAAAATATGTCAATGGAAGGTAATGAAATGCAATCGAATAGTAATGAAATCATAGTGGAAGGTTCCTTGATGAATGAAAATAAAATGAATAATAAAACTCTGACTTTTCTGACTGACTGAAAACGTGATTTTTCTTGGAAATACAATATATTTCAATTTTACAGTTGCCGGCAAACTTCTTGAAATTTTTTGGCGTGGTGGGGGAATGCGCAGAAGACAAAATTTGGGTCTCTTTGGTAGAATGGTACATGCGCTAACTTCCCCGCACTACGCCGTAAAATTTCAAGATGTTTGCCGGCGACTGTACCAAATAATAAAAGCAATATAAAACAAAAAATTTATAAACAAATACGAAATATTTAGAAATTTGAATTTCCTTGTTTTAAATTATCTAGTAATTGCTATATAGACGAAATTATGTTCACAAACTGTTCCTTATTTGGGTTGGATCCATCTATTTTAGTTTTATTAAAAAAGAAAATGTTGCCAATCGATGGGAGTTTGGGACCGATTGGGAGCCTAACTAACCATGAAGGTGAAGTTCGTTTGAAAATACACATGAAAATACAGATGTATATTTGCATGTCAGTCATCTTTCAAAATATTTTTACAATTATTTTATTTCGTACAAATTGCCAAGAATGGATGATGGATGGATTATTCTTTGGTTTCAAAGTTCAAATTTCCAAAAATTTATTATAATTGCATCTAGTAAATTCACAATTTATATAAGTAAGACTTTGTTAAGCAATGCTGTATTTTAATCTTTTATCCAAAATCTTGTGAATTTCCATAATTCCTTAAAAGTCGATGATATTAAAAGTAAATTTCTTCTCCGTAATTTTATATTCCTGAATTTTCTAAATATTCTGAATTTTCTAATTTTATATTCCTGAATTTTTGAACTTTTTGCTTAACGATGACAAGAAAAATGTCGAAAGATCACATATTTCACAAAATTGTTAACTGTCCGCTTGATAACAGCTCCACGCTATCGGGTGTCCGGCTTCTTAGTAATTCCATGTTACTTTTGTTGAGTTTGGTATCTATTAACTGTATTATCATATTATAAAATATAGTGTGAGCGACTAGTAGATGAATCTGACAAAAATGTATCACAGCCACTAACGAGTGTTGTTTATTCGTAATAGATTCTGTATTATATACTTTAATAGAAATTTTAATTTTATCAATATAAACATTAACTTTACCCAGGGCTATACACAGAAATAATTTTGTAACCTTTATATTAAATAAAATAAAACTATGCTTTCCAAAATCTTTCATTATTTTCCCCTTCCAAATTTGGATGGTACGGAAGGTAATCACTAAAATATGAATGAAATTTTTATCCACAAATTCTCAAAAATGTGCAATACTGAATGTAATTATTATATATTAGATACTAACAAGGAAATAAAGTATTATAAAAGTATTTTTTATTAATGTACTTATAGTATAAAACATTGGAAGGTAATGATTACATTACTGGACAAAAATGAAAATTTTGTACTAAGATTATTGACAATGATTTGAAAATAATGGCGTACGTTCTTCCTTGACAGCTCTCTTTTTCATCATGTTTGCGAAATACAACGATATATGGTATCTACAATGTGCAAAAAACATTATCCATTTCACGTGTAATGCGATGAAAAAACGTTAAATTATTTATATATTGTGATTAGTTTCATTTCAAAATTATTGACATAGATTAAGATAAAAATAATATTCAAGAAATCGACAAATTCATAATTCACTTTCAGAAACTGGAGGATTATGAAAACTGGGGATGTTTTTTTGCTTTGGGATGATTATATATTATTATGATAATTTGTACAATCAGGTATACTCGCGCCATATGATCCATTTGTTCAGTAGTCTGTGGTAGAAATTATCTTTGATTGCATGTGACATGTGTCAAAACACATCTATGCCTAACCATTGTCTTTGCTAGACTATGGTGTTGGGCGGGTAGTAGAAGAAGGTGTTGTGTTAATTTGTTATTTGCGGATGTCTTGACCGCACATTTGCTCATCGCGCAAATATGCTATCTTGCAAGAACTTTTTATGTCATAATGAACTTATTTTTCACGCGCGTCTTCTTCACAGCGTACATAAATTCGATAAAAATGATCTGTACCGCAAATCGAGGTTTGTATCCAAACAAACAGCTTCCAACGGTTCTCCATTTGACACTGAAGTGGTTATTTGCGGGGGTGGATTGATGGGTGCTGCAGTTGCGTACCAGTTGGCCAAGCGGGGATGGGGAGACAAGACGTTATTAATTGAGAGAGACGTGTAAATACACCATTTTTATATGATACTTTCCAAGTCCTTTAAAAATATTTACACAAACTAACGGATTAATTTTATAAATCTATTTTCACTAATGATTTATTTAAATTGTACAGAATTGGATGCGCGACTACATGGAACTCATCGGGGTTAGTTGGAGTGTTTAAACCAACTTGGTCACAAGTCAAACTTGCCCAAACATCCATTCAACTTTGGAAAGATCTGGAGGCCGAAGGCCTCTCCACAGGGTGGAAAGAATGTGGTTCATTACTATTGGCTCGTACAAGAGATCGAATGGGTGTCTACCGGAAAATGAAATCGCAGTCCGTGTAAGTTTTTCTATGAAAATGCGATGACCTCTATGAAAATCTATTTTTAGCTGCGTTAAATTAAAATGTTTACAAATAAGATTAAAAAACATGCGATCATTTTGTTTTGAACCACTAAATGTGTACTATTCTATTTTGATGTAGTGTAAATTAGATAATTTCATTGAAGCGATTTTGTGAACACGTTATTTGTGTTCACAAAATCACCTCATTTATGCTTGCGTTTGTTTTACTTTTATATCTGTCAAATAAAAAATATAGTGTATTTTTTTACAGCCTGTTTGCATCAATTAAATACAATTAGGAAAAGAATATTCTTGGAACACAAAATATTATATAAATAAATAATAAAGCTTATTATTGCAAATATAAATACAGTAATCTATAAAAATTGTGATTTTGTTGCTTTATTTTTTAATAAATTAATAAAACTTTGGTATGAAGTACTCACAAGCAAATGGCCATGCATTACTAAAGATTCTGAGAAATATAGAAATAAATAATACTTGTCTTATGAAAAAACCGCTTCGATCCATTATTACACAGATTAATATATGAATCCATAACCTATAGCTAGAGTTTTAATTCTGACTAGTCACTTGCAAGTCATGCCTTTGCTTTGTTTTCAATCTTAAATTTGCTTGTTTGCGCTTGCAATTTGTTTGTTCTATCTGTGTAACAATTTTACTAAAGCTGTATTACATTCGGCCCGTCTTCAGGCTACCTGTGATATCTAGTATGATATTCAGGTATCCTATGTATGATCTTTGAATGGGATTATCTTGACTGAAAGCTGCTTATATTGAAAACTTTTATTAATTCTCCAGAGTAAATGTTTTTTCATTGTGTATTTCAACATTATTTTGTATATTTCAACATTGTGTTCGTATTATTTTGCGTTGGCATAGGTTATCTGTGAAGTGAGCAAGATAAATATTATTTAAATTAATTATAATCAACAATATTGAATATTAAATGTTTAAATACATTTTTTCTGCTTATTACAATTGTTTTTATGAAACATTTCAAATATCGAAAGAGAAATAGTTAATTATTTTAAACAAAGCAAACAATGACATCAAGCATTAAAAAAACTTAATTTTTTAATGCTTAGCACTCGAGTGCCGCCATAGGGGCGGCATGCATAGTTTGCCGTATTACTCAAATGCTGCCGCTACGACGGCAAGAAAATAAAGTCTTATATTTTTAATATATTGGGTTTTTTAGTTTTCAATATAATTTAACCAGAATCATATTAGTACTATTAAATGCAATAAATTAAGAAATTTTATCGAGAAACGAGTAATAACAGAACCAAAAAACTTTCGAGTGCAAAGGGTTAAAGGAATGAATTTTTAAAATTTCTAATAATTTTTCCCACTTTCTTTTATTTTGGACACCATAAGAACGAATTATATTTTAGATAATTAGGGTCAAAAAGCAAAATTTATAGAATAAAAGATTGGGAACATTTTATAACAATTTTATAGGCGAATTTACTAAAAAAACAGGCGGATTGTACTGGAAGACAATTAATTTGCCTTGCACATCTTTAACATTGCACTCACCAAATGCAACAAATGATAATAGCCCTTTCAAGGCCTCCATCGATATGCATTTGCTGGATGTAGTTTATTTTTCTCAGTTTTGAGACATCTTTGTGGCTCCAAACATCCATTCATGTACACGCATATATATTATTATTTCAGGCCCACGATATATATACATCGGAGCGCCTCCTGAATGCGCTGAACGACTTGGGCTGGGTTAAAAATGAACAACTCCATGTTATCATACAACACAAATTATGTAATAAATTTCAAAAAACAACCTGTTTTTTGCGTGGCGTACCCTAGTTAGTGTTTTCAGTAACAGCATAAACATAAGTTTATGCTTGTTGTATGCCACTGAGTTAGATATATATGTATTTGAGACTGTGTTTATTGTAAATCGGTTTAATCCATTTTCAATACATGCTCGAGGAACCAAATCCTTGATCTGCAAAAGTTAAGTAGAACCTCATTAATTCGTAATCCAAGGGACCCAAAAACACATTTTGAATTATGCGGAATGCCGTAATTCGAAATACAAGGTACAAAAAAATGGAAAATGCGATCCGATTTTGTAAAATTTATTAAAAATAAAAATATATTAATTTTCTGAAAAATATCTGTTTTTAGCATATTTCAAAAAATCATTTCCAAAACAAAATATTTATTATGCTAATACAAACATCGCAATATTTCTATTACTAATGTACCCGATATTGATATATTTGTTGTTCTCATTTGCGAAAAAATCTAAATACTTTTTTCAATTTCCTCAAATGTCAAAAATTTGAATTATGTGAACTAAAATGTATTGATTTATTGCACAAGGGGTTAAAAATTATTTTGAATTATGAATTATCGAGGTTTTCAAATTATTAAGGTTAATCTACTGTGAAATTGGTATTTTGGGACTTGTGTGTTTGAAAAATTTCAAAATATGGCGTATTTTGAATTATCTGGGTTTGAATTAACCTTTAATGCTCATGGGCCACGTGCAATAAACATAGCTCACCGCCCAAGTATTTTCTGTGAAATATTTGCGCGTCTTGCGACCTACGCATAGCTGTTATAAAAATAATTATATCTCTAAAATTAGTCATCCTATTTAGGTAAAATAAAAAACATTAGCAAAATTGAAAAAAAAAATCTTTTTTTTTTAAATAGAGATGCGAACACGGAATACGTGTCACATCAATATTCTTACTATTTTTAAAGTAAGCTAAACGCAAAAAAAAAAAAAAAAAAGACCAACAAGCTACTCTTTTTTTTTTAATATCGGCTACTTAATTTGATTAAAAGCTTCTGTGCCAATGCTTTACATAAACTAGTTTTTCCTGTGCCCGGGGGCCCGTGAAATAGCATTACTCGGCTCCAATTTATGATATTGGAATCAACATTTATCAGAGAAAAGCAATGTGGTTTCTACAAAGTTCAAAGTATCTTCTTTAACATTTGAATCATAAATAAGATTATCCCATAGTCTTCGGCAGGTAGCTGCCAACTGTTGAATGCAGGAAGATCCTCTTCATCATCCCCTTCAATGGAGTCAGTGATACATTTTATTGTATCTAATTTGTGTATGTGATACCTTAATTCTGTTGTTCTCGCATCCATAACTTCTCTATATTGATTTATATCACAAAAATTAATAGATATCACATGTTGCTGAGTATTTGGGAAATCATCAAAATCCTGTTTTCGCAACGTCATTCCTGGAGTTATAGATACTAAATTATCCAAGAAAGGATTTATAAAAGTAATTATGCTTTCTTCAGAGGCATTGGAAGTTTGCTTTTGAACCACTTCAATGTGGAGAGGAAAATCCATTTTTCCTAAAATAATATAAATACATATATACTATTTCTTAAGGTTGCTATTTAATTAGTTATTTACTTAGTCGAATGAAATTATAACATTTTATTTATAATCTTGCGTAAACCAAACGGCAAAATATAACTTTTTGAAAATACATTCTGTTAAAACCATAGACATAAAATTGTTTATAATTTACAAAAGCTTTATTTGTAATTTCACATTTTGTATAATTAAAGTTAAAGAATAAAAACATAAAAAAATAAAAATATTAAATTTAATCTTTTTTTTTCGTATGCTAAATTTTTAAAACATTTGTCTATGCCATAGACCTATTTTACATTTTTGGTATTTAAATATGTATAGACTTTACGATTCTATTGTTATTTGACCATATGCGACACCTAATAATTGCTTTTATTTTTTTCCGGCCAATGTTCCGAATGTTTCATTTCCAATCGCAAAATAGAGATCATTTCTGCATCAGAATCGATGTCCATATAAATTTCTTCAACGTTATCTGTCATTGTATTTATCTCTAATTGTGGGTATGCAAAAAATAAAAACAAAAAAAATAAACAACGCAAATCGCAGTCCTGTACGGGACCACTGGGCATCTAAAGGTTAATGGGATTTTACTGTAATAAATTTTTTGCTATGGATATTTGATATATTATTATTAACCATAATACACTAATAAAATTGATGATAACTGACAATGAAGTGATCTTTGTTACAGGGTGTGGAATATACCGTGTGAGATAGTTACTCCTCAGAAATGTCAAGAGTTATGCCCTTTGCTTCAAGTTGAAGACCTTCACGGGGGTCTTTGGATCCCTGGAGATGGAGTGGGAGACCCAAACTTGATTTGTAACACATTGATCAAGGAAGCTGTCAAGCTTGGTGAGAAAAATAACATCTTTCAATAGATTGCGTTAATTAAAATTTTTTTGGTCAGTTTGTGGATGATAAAATATACAATAATAGCAATATTACAGTAATACAATATGAATGAAAAATCAATGTGTTTGTTTGATCCATTATATTTTCTTATGCATTTAAAGTCTCTGCCCTTAATTTTTGTCGATATAATAATTGTATTAGTTTTTGGTGAAAATTATCTTTACATTCGGATATCTTTCTTTCTTTGGGCCTTTGACCGTACTAGGACAAGGGGTTGAAGACGATGACATTTTGATTTCAAAAGACAATTAGGTTGAGTAAAACTATATTGATTTGATAGGAGCCAAGAACAAAACACCAACTATTGTTTCAACTCTTGAATTGACAACTGTAAGCATTTAGGCGCAACACATCAGAACTTGGTTCCTAATGCAGATTGCGGAGAATCTTTCTAAATAATCATTTTCGTCACGGAACTTCACTGAAATAAATTGATATATGTGTACATGTAATTAAATTCATATTGGAAGATATAGATTATTATCTGTGCATATTAATTTTTACACATTCTTCCAACCTTTCCAGATTCTCCCACATTCCCTTTCACCATTCCTCTCTCTTCAAATTCCTGTTGTTTTTATGATGCACCACTGGTGAGTTTAATATATTACAAAATAAATTAGCTATTCAGACAGCTTTCTATGTATTATCTATTGCATTTTTCTTTAATTCATTTATTTTTTGGTTCACCTGTTTATTGAGTAATTTTAAAATTTCCAAATTTGAAGTCAGATTATCTGCTAAAGTGATCAGTTACTAGAAAAGTTTAACTATTATTCATAGCAATTTTCCACAGAAACGTCTCGGCAGAGATTTATCCACGATGGTCATAATTGTAACAATTTTTCTTTTATTTCAGGATTGAATGTTTTAGAAAATTGTTCTATAAACGGAGTCAAAAGTAAAAAAGGGAAAGTAAGCCTAGTTGAGACCTCTCTTGGTGATTTTGAATGTAATTATTTTGTGAACTGTGGTGGATTTTGGGCACGAGATATCGGGAAGGTCTCCCAGCCAGTTGTCAAAGTACCGCTTCATGCCACTGAACATTACTATCTTCACACTAAGCCTATTGAGGGTTTGGATCCCATGACTCCAGGTAATTATTTAGACTATGTTTCATTCATTGAAGGTCGAAATAGGAGGAAATTAAATTAAAAACTAATTAACTTTTACTTTGTCTTAGTTGTTCGTGACCCAGATGGATATATTTACTTTCGCGAAAACGATGGACGAATTCTTGCAGGAGGATTTGAACCAGTAGCAAAACCGATCTACGAGCAAGATGAAAAAACCCGTAATTTTATTTTCAATCTCTTAAAAATATCTTATTTAAAAATGTTATTACTAACATAGGACTTATTTCTTATGCGATGTTGAATTGATAAACATATGCGCTTGTGAAATATTGAAAGACTAACAAAATATTGAGAACTCTTCAATCTTTTTTGATAAAGTGTACATGTAGAGTAAAAGAGACATCTCTCTTCTTGTTTTATTTTTCAGTAATAAGGAATGATCGTCACCTTCCTGAAGATTGGGATCACTTCCACATTTTACTTGAACAAATACTCTCCCGTGTTCCATCCCTGAAAAATGCCACTTTGGAGCGTCTGTGTAACGTGCCAGAAGCATTTTCACCCGACTGTAAATGGATTCTTGGGGAGGCTCCAGAAGTAAGTATCTTAAAACATTATGTGCAATATTTTCATGTCAGGTGTGGTCGATACTTTCTATATAATATATATTATCAGCAGTTAAGCAATCGGCTATCGTCGATTGCTTGCTGCTAGGTGTCTGTGCTGACTGCTGCGCGGCCGATAGTGTATACAATTGGTTATGCCCCATTGCATACGATTTCGTTATTTTTCGAAACTGCAACTAGTTATCGCCCATGCTTGCTGCTTTTCGAACGAACGAACGAAATTGTCGAAAAGTTCGAAACTGAAATAGAAATGTTGCGCCCTGCATGCATCATTTTTTGGGCAATTGTAATATAGATATTTTTCTCTAATATAAATATTTTTTGGAAACAAGTAGAACATCATGGCTGAAAAACCTGAGACAGTGGTTTGGCCAGTCTACTGTAGAGCTGTTCCGGGCCGCAGTAAATAAGTTCATAGCCAACATGATAACCAATGTCCGTTGAATGGATAGGGATAGAAAAGGACGAAAAGAAGAAAGTAGAAATATATTTATTCGTTATTTTTTTAAACTGGCAATGATTAAATCACGCACTGCATATTGCGTTTTTGAAGCAATCACAATATAGATTATACATCACCGTATATGCGTTCGAGTTTGTGTTCCCACCATAGGTACATTCTAACATAAAAACATATTGCCTGCAGAAAAAATAAAATTTCCATAGAAAATAACTCAATTGCTAAATAATATATTTATTATATTTCTACTTATTCAATACTGTCTAAACATATGCATTTTAAAATAATCTATACGCCTCGTTTCTTTAAAAAAAGCATATAATTTGATTAATTTTCGAAGCTGGCAAAGGAAAAACAAAGCATTACTCTATGCGTCCTAAGCACAATCATAATATTGATGTTCTCTTTGTAACTTGTGTATTTTCTGTGAAGATAGCGAATTACTTGGTAGCTGCCGGAATGAAGACAGTTGGGGTGTCGGCAGCTGGAGGAGTAGGCCAAGCCTTGGCAGATATAATCATAGATGGCTACACCACATTTGACATGTATGAACTGGACATATCACGATTTCTCGGCTTACACAATAATAGAAAATTTTTGAGAGATAGGGTGCGTGAAGTTCCAGGTTAGTGACATGATTCACATCAAGTATCACAATTTTTTTTTTTTATTTATTACATATTTATTAAGTGGGGTTTGTGAATTATTTTCTAATAGAGAATTAAAGTCATTTTTCTCACCCAGTTCTGAGAGCATACCTCTCACGTCCATACTAACATTAGCGCTAGGTGCACGATGCGCTACACATGCGCTGTCCAAGTACACTTACAACATCATTAAGTTATTACTACTCTTTGTCAGTATTTCACTTCAGCATATGAAAATTAGTCATTTTTAAAAGAATATTTTATAATTACATTATGTAAAGACTTGTACGCACATACATAAGTACATGGAAAGCAAGAAATTTTGTAAATACAGTGTTTTTTTAATTATTTTATAATGAATTAAGGAAAAATTATAGAAGTCTCACAGAGACAAAGCTATTTATGGGAAAAGTGAATGGAAGTCTCGTATACGATGGCTCAGGGCTTACAACCTGTATGAGCTGGCTTAAGTGATCACTCTACACAATGCAACGTTCACCAATTCATCGTAAGAACATGCACACATTATCAAATTTTTTAAAGTTCTAATATGTATATGTTCGAATCAAGAACATTTCATATATTGCACTGGTTTCTGCTAGAGACATCTGTTGTTATTTTTTTCTCATTAACAAGTTAGTATACATATATTATAAAAGTCTCACAGAGACGAAGCTATTTATCCTTAATTAATTAATCATCCCTCTGGGGACCAAATCCAGTAACTGTGTTCTTAGAACAAACTTTTCTATAAAAATTTTGTTAAAATGAATAATAATCTTTTAGTAACTTTAAATAAATATAGTAAGTTCTATGGTGTCTAAATAATACTTACTCACCCTTGTTAGTACTGTTTTTGTAAGTCAATTTACCCTGACTTCTTAGTACTGTTTTTGTATTGCTTCGACTAAATTGTTAGTCTTTTAAAAATATTATGTGTGGTTGTACATACTGTGGGGATCCCGCATGTTCGGTGCAGTGTAGTGATTTATCCAAAATAATTACGCTTGTAAGAAGTTTTCATTTGATCATCCAAATGGATGATCAAATGAAAACTTCTTACAAACTATTTAAAAAATTATCATACATATATACATTTTAAAATTCATAAAGTAAAGAATTTGTTGTTCACAGACCAGCATATTTTTATCAGCAGTGAGCCTATACATAATGTTAAAATAAAATATATGATATGAACATGAAGCGAAATACTGACGCCAACAGAGCATTTCTATTATATTTTTGAGAAATTATAAACATACATTGACAGAAAATGCCTGATATTTTGTTTGCACAGTGGAAGAATATTTGAACACGGATTATTATTTTTATTTTCTTGTAGAAACTAACAGTACAATCCAAGCAAATTATACATGAATATAAAATGAGCCATTGACCTACTTACAAGCATCCACAGATTATTTAACCCAGCCATGCTGGAAGGGGGGATTTTAAATCCCCCAAATCAATTTTTATCCCGATAACTTGATAACTACTTGAGAAATTCGATTTACTGACTGACTTTAAATGTGGAAAAATACACTCATTTTGTATGCAAAGCCTAACTTTTTTCCATAAAATACCATTTTTACGAGTCTTAGTTTTCGTAGGGACCGTCAATATGATAGATCATTTCATTTTATTTATTCAATATAAACAACCTCATATTTTTACTAGTCACAAAATAATTACATGACATATTGTTTTGTTTTATCCATTGAATATAAACAATATCATATTTTTTACATGTCATGACAGATTTTATGCATGTCTGAAAAAAGGAAGCATGTAGATGTAGAAAGGATTATAGAAGATAGACATGGAGATAATTTTGACAGTGATCTGGAATTTGAATTTTAACATTCGGTTGAAATTGTTGTTGACTACACAGGCAAAAGAACTAATTCAAATGCTCAGTTCTCATGACCCCCTTAGAGAAGTTAGGTCTCAGATGGATACGGCTGCAGTTGTGGCAGGCCTGAGAGATGTTGTATCCTGTGCTCACATATGGTGAGCGACAGCGAACACTGTCAAGAAAAAGAGCATGCTAAGACCAACTGTAATGAGAACTTTGCAGGCTATTCTTGGGAAGACTGCATGACCGCGTGAGGAATTCGGCAATTCAAGATATGGTCAGATGGGGTCACAGCGTCGACGATACTGGTACCAACACGTACAGAGAATGAGTACAACAAGATTACCATACATAGCTCTGCAAGGCGTACCACATAGACTGCGCCCACCAGGAAGATCCCCGAAGCGATAGAGAGATAGCTGGAATTCAACATCACAAGAGACTTCTGAGTGTAAAAAAAGTTGAAGAAGAAGATATTGTAATAAGATGGTAGAATCAGAAGGAATTACGTACTATTGAAATCTCTCAAACATTCCACAACACTCTGGAATCGATGGGACATTCTCGTAAACACTGGAAATGTTGAGGTAACACTAGAAATATTTTGAATGTTCTTGAACATTCGAAAACCAACCCATTTTGTATAAAAAAGCGAAAGAGAGCGCATGTGAGACGGTTATTATTTGACTTTTGATAACCAGCAATAAAAACCAGCGAAACCATACTGACAAGTAATGTGGCCCGCGTGTGTATAATCGAATAACAGGTATTCGAGCAAGCATCTATGTGCGAAATTGAGGGGAATGTTCTCGATAGAGATTGATGCGATAGAAACAGCATAATAAAAAGTGTTTCACGGATGACTAGAGATTATTAGTGCGAATTAAAAAATAGGATAATGAGTATGTGACATATTCTAGAAACATTAATTAACTGTGAATTTAAAAACAATGCTCTCGTTGGTGTTGAGTAACTTTGGTGATAAATAAATACTTTATATAACTTTTAGTGTTTCATTTGCCTCCCATAGTCAAGGTCCCAAGGAATATGGAAGGTGGAAGATTCAGGATAGTGTTTGATCTGGTTGACTTTGCAGGTATTCGCGTGGAGAAGTGTTAAACAAAACTGGGCAGATAATTTTAAATGTGGCGAGTTTTTCAACGGTGTTTCAACCGGTGACACACTAACCATTTTTTGAAATTTGCATCTGATTGCGTCCATAATTGGCAACCAATTTCTCGCAATTCGATGGGCAACCATCGGCACTAGATAATAACAGTTATATCTTTTTACCAAACGTCAGTACAATCCAATACAAATCCCAAATAACTGTACCGAAAATAACCGGTTAAAATGCTTTGACCATCATTACGATCCACCAAGCATTATTGTCAACACGAGTGTCGTGGGAATAAAAATCAAGATATTTCAGATATTTATTCTGAACACTCTGGGTCCTGTCTATATGGACTTGATACCTAGGATTCCAGACCTGAGATGCATATTCCAAGATACTCCTGACATAGGAGCACAAGGTCCTCGTAGTGTGTATTTCATGAATTCTTAAATGAGCTGATGAAATCTGACATCTGGGAGGATTTAATGACTTATTGGGCGTGTAAACTATTTTTATTTTTATATGTGTCAAAAACTAGTAGCAAAAACTTTAAAGGTGGATTTCTGCCTCGATAATGAATCGAAAATGTTCAATATTTACTTATTTTACAATACTTATTTTATCATTACAGTAACTTCAGGGGCGTGCAGTGAGAATAAGGAACGTAACTTTTTCCTATGCTTATATTTTTAAAAAAAAACAAAATAAAAGATATCTCGCATATTCCTAATTTCAAATGTGGCGAGTATCCTAATTCTCACAATAATTAACATATTATTCAGATTTTAATATTTCATAATATTCTGCCACATGAATGTTTCATTTTGATTTTTTTTTACAAATATATGTTTAAATAAAAGTTATGCTTCTTATTCTCACGCACGCCTCTAAGTAACTTATATTGATTATGATAAATTCATTTTCTTCAATACAACAAAATAAAATGATAAAAACCTTATAAAAAAATATATATTTTCAATTTTTTATATGAATGCCCATAACTATGATTATTGATATTAGGTATTGGTCATTACCATTTGCTTGAACATTTTCGACACATTATCAAGGCAGGAAGCCACCCATAAAATTTTTGCAACTAGCTATGAGACTATTTGTGTATTATTCACGCCAACTTTATCATCACCACAAACGATAATTTATTTTTTCATTTTTGGATTTTGCTTCAGAAACTAAGAAATATTATTTATATACGTAAATGTTTTTCTCCAGGTATGCACTATAGAATACGATACCCTTTCCATGAGTTTGAAACAGGAAGAAACCTCAGAATGTCGCCAATATATCCAGTACTCAAGGAAGCTGGAGCAGTATTTGGCCAAGTAATGGGATATGAAAGACCAACTTACTTCGACATAAATAATGGTATTTACTCTTTAAATATTAAAAATTATAATTTTTTACTGAACTCATCATTTGTTGGGAAATCCTGAGGGGTCCTGCTCAGTGGTCCTGATGTACCCTTGACCATGCTGCCCTACATTGGTTTTTCTTTGTTTTTTTTTAAATAATCTTGCTTGCAATTTCACTTTTTCTGTTTATTACTTCTATTTTCTCTTTACGTTCTTGTTAATTTCATTGTGTTTTCTATCATTATTTTCCATTTTATTTGCACAACCATGTTATCTTTCAGTTTTGTATCATATTTTGTCAATTTTACGTTGTCTCTCCTGATCGGTGTCATACCGGTGGTTTTACCTTTTTTGACACAAGTGCTACATGTTTTTATTTTTGTTTTGTCCCTTTCCCTCCAAGGAGGGGTGTTGATTTATTTTTGTCCCGTGCGATGTCTCCTCGGGTGTTCTTATGTTGTATTTTTAGATTATAGATGTTCTTTTATTGTAATTTTGTAAAACCTCTTTTAAAAATAAAGACTTTTAGCATGGGACATTGAAGGTTTTGCGCGACCGACTCGCCTGGTCTTGCTTCTTGTAATGCTGGGACGCAAGGCCGGGCGGAGAGGACGCTTTAGCATAAAATAATGCCAACCAGGCGGCGAATGTGTTGGGCTGATATGGACGCTTCGGCGCATAAAACAGCCCAGGGTATGTGGTGGGTCACCTTCAATGAACTCATCATTGGAATCGATAATTACCTACTAGAGATGGACCGACTAGTGGGGGAAGCTGATTATCCGGCCACATTTATAGTCTGCAAAGGTTGTCGGCTAGTCGGCACTTAATGAGCTACAGGAAAACTGGAAATAATATAAATAAATCATCTGTACTTACTATACATTTTGTTTTCTTAAGAATCACATCAGTCTTACAGTGCATACTATCAAATTATAACTTTTTATTTAGTCAATAAACTTAACATAATTAATATAAATTAACTTTGTTTAAACCACTTATTTATTGATAAAAAACAACATGTTTCAAAGCCAATGGCTTCTTCATCAGGAAAACAAAAATAATATTTAAAAATCGAAGTATAGATCAAAAGTTATATATGGAAAATAATAATATAAAGTACCTAATTAATATGAAAATAAATTTAAAAGATAACTATTTGAAAAAAGGACCTGATTATTTATAATATTCAATTTACTATTTACACTCTTTCTTATTTCCAAAATTTCTAATTTATCAAATTGTGATTCTGTATAATTTGTATGTAAAATTTGTAAACCCTTATTAATATCAAAAGAAAGACCCGTAGCCAAAAGATGGTTAGCAAATTCAAAAAAAAAAAAAAATTTTTTGGATTTGAATATTTCAATTTTTAATAATAAAATTGATTTTAACATATTTCGTAAAGATACATATGCAGATATAGTTATACACAATTCTTCTAACCATCCATATTCTCAAAAATTGACAACTTTTCATTCAATGTTAAATAGATTAATTAATATTCCATTATCTGTTGATAATTTTAATATTGAATTAAAAATTATTAAATAGATCGCGGTTAATAATGGTTATGATAAAAAATTAATTGATATTATGTTAAATAAAAAGTACAAGAAATTTTTTTTTAAATCTTTTGTTTACCCTTCAATTTGTGATTCTGA
This sequence comes from Agrypnia vestita, assembly GCA_016648135.1. Lineage (NCBI taxonomy): Eukaryota > Metazoa > Arthropoda > Insecta > Trichoptera > Phryganeidae > Agrypnia > Agrypnia vestita. The sequence continues at coordinate 114,187 of JADDOH010002827.1, forward strand.
TAAACATTGGAGGAAAATTATATTTATAAATGATGAAATTTCTAATTCAATAGTTAAAAATATTTCAAATGTTATTCAACCAGCTTTTTATACTAATAATAAATTAAAAAAATACATATTAAATAATAAAGATAAGGATAATTTTTTTAAAAAATCGGGTGTTTATAAATTAATATTGTAATGATTGTGATTATTTTTTTATAGGAAAAACGTGTAGAAATTTTGAAATTAGAATTAAAGAACACTTAAGGTGTTTAAATAGTAATAATTATTCTGAATTTGCTAACCATCTTTTGGCTACGGGTCATTCTTTTGATATTAATAAGGGTTTACAAATTTTACATACAAATTATACAGAATCACAATTTGATAAATTAGAAATTTTGGAAATAAGAAAGAGTGTAAATAGTAAATTGAATATTATAAATAATCAGGTCCTTTTTGCAAATAGTGGGCTTTAAATTATTTCATACTTAAATGTAGGTATTGATATATGATTTTCCATATATAACTTTTGATCTATACTTCGATTTTTAAATATTATTTTTGTTTTCCTGATGAAGAAGCCATTGGCTTTGAAACATGTTGATTTTTTTCAATAAATAAGTGGTTTAAACAAAGTTAATTTATATTAATTATAATTATGTTACCACAAAATAAATTTGCTACATTTGAAGAAGAAGAAAAAAATAAACTTAACATTTCAAAATTTAAAAAAAATTATTAGCGTTTCTAAATTCATAAATAGGTGTCAGCGACAGTTGCTCCGCTGAGAGGAAGAACGTGGCGATAAATTGACTGAAGTACTTTTAATTGTAGCGCCCAACTGAGCCATCAACTGACTATGTTTATATTTTTATATAGTTTGCCTTTTTACCCACCGCAAGAAATGCCTCCGTGGCACTGGTTACACTCCACTTTACTTAATCACCTTCAACTTCATCAAAAAATGTCCATACACGTGATTTCCTTTTCAACATTGTACTTTACTACTGCTACTTGCTTTGATTGATATGCGCCGGTGTAGCAAGTAAAATATGAAATATGGAAACAAAACTTGTCGGAACACGAACGCGTAACACGCGATGAACGAAGCGAAACGAAGGTTTCCAGATGCACCCGAACTTAACCGTAACCAATGATCGGCATTGCCAACTAGTCTGTCAATTAATTGACCATTTGAGTGCTGACTAGTTGTGTAGTCAGCCAAGTCCATAGTTGGCCCATCTCTAATAATTATTGAACAATTATTTTTTACTGCCGCATTCAGAGAAATATTTGTGTCTGATAATCATTACATTCACTCTTTAAATAACCTCACCACATATTTGTATATTGGAAAATTAGGCTGTCAAAAATGTAAATGTTATTTTATTTTAATTACTTTCATTTATAATACTAGAAAAGTAATTAAAATAAAGTATCGTTTTTGCCAGCTTTATTTTTCACTTGATCATCTGTCTATAAAATCTATATGATTGTGTAAGCAGCATATTTAATAAATTTCAGATGAAAGAACAAAGAATGGATTAAGACCATTTAGAATTGCGCAAACAAACACATTTGGAAAACCACCATGGTTTGATATAGTAGCTAAAGAATACGCTGCTTGTAGAGAAAAAGTTGGTTTATGTGACTACTCGTCATTCACAAAAATTGATCTCTGGGTATGTGCTTTTACTTTTATGATTCTTATGTTATGAAACTGATTTAATTGCATGATTTATTTCTGTATTTCTAGTCTAAAGGAAATGAAGTTGTCGACGCTCTGCAATATCTCTGCTCAAATAATGTAGATGTTCCTGTCGGCAGCATTATTCACACAGGTATGCAAAATATACACGGGGGTTACGAAAATGATTGCTCACTGGCAAGGTTATCAGAACACCAGTAAGTTATTCTCCTGAATTTATTTAACACATTTAATACATAATTAATTGGTAATTATTCTAAAAATTTATATTTTTACTTAGCTATATGATGATTGCACCCACAATTCAGCAGACGCGCTGCAAGATGTGGATTAGTCGTCGACTCCCGACCAACGGTTCAGTTACAATGACCGATGTAACATCCATGTACACCGCCATATGTTTGATGGGTCCTTTCACTAGAGTTCTTCTATCAGAACTTACCGACACTGATCTCAGTCCAACTCATTTTCCTTTCTTCACTTGTAAAGTGCTCGACGTTGGCCTCGCTAATGGAATAAGAGCATTGAATCTCACACATACCGGTGAATTGGGATATGTTTTGTACATCCCAAATGAGGTAGGTGTTGTTATTAAAGTTTTACACGTTTCTTACACTTTACTTTGTATACTTTATTTTATCATTACTGTCAAAACTCCAATGTAATTTTTAAAGAAAAAGTTATTAATCCATTTTGAATTGAAATATTAACAAGAAAATTCATGTTTAATCTATCTTCCTGTATTATAATTACAAAACATTTATTTATTGTAGTTTGCATTACATGTCTATTCTCAATTGATGGAAATCGGTGAAAAATATGGTCTAGCACATGTGGGATATTATGCAATGAGAGCTTTGAGAGTTGAAAAGTTTTATGCCTTCTGGGGCCAGGATTTAGACACCATGACAACCCCTCTAGAATGTGGACGTACATGGAGAGTTAAATTTGATGTAAGCATTTATTATTTGTAATAATAGTATTATTTTATGTGTGTACTAACCAGTTTTTTCTTGAATTGTGTTTTCAATAAGTTGACTAAATTACCATATTATACTCTGAATATTTTAAATTTGCAGTTGACTCGCTATTACTTACTATACATATACAGTAGACTCGATTATCCAGGCGATAGGGAAAAAATAAACTGGACAATCTCAAAAAAAACAGCGAAAAAAACACTAAAAATTTTAAAACTTTAAAGCAGGGCGTCGCATGAATACACTGATGCAAAAAATATATGCTATTCCAAAGTATTAAAATGGTGAAAAAAAGTACACATAATTACCAACAGTTGTACGGCATGAAATTGTGATATCGAATAAATAAAATAAAATAGTAAACAGTTTAATAAGTCGAAAATAGACTACTTAGGTGCGTACATTGTGTTAGACTTTAACATTAGACTCGCAGTGCGCACTCCTGCTTGTGCCAGAATACATATGCTATTGAAATTACCTGAAATATCGTGATTTGGGACAATCACAATTTCGCAATTCTGCGTGTTCAAAACTTCGCAATTTTTTATTTTATTTACGTAATATTATTTAATAGAGGGAAAAAATATTATAATAAAGAATTTCAAAATATTTAAAAAAAAAATCTTTTATTGCCCTAGTTATATACCACAACTAGAAGTGAACTTGTAATACTAGTGAAGTTGTAATTTTTCAGAACGAAGTTCTGTGAAGTTCTTAAAACCAAATTAATTAATCAATTAGAAAGACATACAGAAAAATCTAATCCACGAAAAAATATTTTGGGCTACTACCGGGATTCGAACCCGGGTCACCTCCTATCCGAGGCCAGTGCTCTGACCACTTAGCTATTAAAATGAATTAATTGTTTAATTCTAGCGTCCATCTAGCGGTAGTATTACAAAGTAATTTGAACTATCGTATCAAAAAAGTGGATTGCTTTATGGACAAAAATAAAAATTCAATAATCATAATCAATTAATAAAAATGAGAATTACATATTAGGTCGATATACTCACAGAAATCTACAACGCTCCTATAGCTTAGTGGTCAGAGCACCAGCCCCGGAAAGGAGGTCACCCGGGTTCGAATCCCGGTAGTAGCCAAAATATTTTTTCGTGGATTAGATTTTTCTGTATGTCTTTTTAATTGATTAATTAATTTGGTTTTAAGATTGTTCATTGTTTGCAGTTTCAACCTATCTCACATCACATTTTATAAATTGATTCTATTGATAAGAAATAATTATTGTATTGTTTTCAGAAAAAAGACTTTATTGGAAAAGAAGCATTATTAAAACAAAGAGAAGAAGGAATCAAAAGACAATACGTCCAACTACTGTTAAATGATCATAACCCCGAAACCGATAGGTGGAGTTGGGGAGGAGAACCAATTTATAGGAATGGAGAATACTGTGGTCAAACCACAACCACAAGTTATGGATTTACTTTTCAAAAGCAGGTTAGGGGTATATTTTTATTTCTTTTTTGTGGTATGTTGACAAGCTGAGATGCATGCTCTACAGTTACATATGCATATTACATATGTGATATAAAACAGCGTTCTGTGATATTGTGTCTTGCTTGGCTATGGGAGACCCGATCATTTGTATTAAATTTTCAAAATCAGTTGTTGTCATTCGAATGAAATTGACAAATGATCTGTCAAACATTCGAAGATCGTAAAGAATATCCATCCTTCTTTTCCTATGCAGTAAATACTTTCGCACCTACCACCTTTTTCTGCTCTTACGTTTCGATAAACTCGTTAGAATAAATAGATACGCAGCACTAATCATCATAACCCTTTTGGGCGACATTTCCGTGACAAGTGATATGTGAGTCCCGGTGTGTACACGTCAAATAACCGCATCATTGTCCCCGAAACATGAGCGTAGATGTTGATGCGACATGCTGCGCGGAATGTTGCGCGATTTGTCCCCTAGTGAATACATGGTTTAACCCTCATTCTCAAATAACAACAATCATACATTTACCGCTATTGTATAACATTTTACCCTTGTAAACACAATTTTGATGTCTTGAGATTTCTCATAAAAACTTTACACCTACATCCAGTCTGAGTCATGCATAACTGTGGTCGGTTGCATCAACTTGGTTTATAGTAATCTTTTGTTTAAACCATTGATTATGATTATGTATCTGACCAATCGTACAACCCGTTTTTGTAAAAATATATTACACAACTATATGACTGTATTATTTTTTATTGAAAAATATGAGAAAGAAGTTGATTTAATGGGATCAATTACACTTTCAGGTCTGTCTAGGCTTTATACAAAATTTTGATGAAAATGGTATTGCTCAACGTGTGAAAAATGATTACATTTTATCTGGAGACTATGAAGTGGACATTGGAGGAATTAGGTAAGGCATTAATTCGCCATAAAGCTAGGGTTTTTAAAAACAATGTATTTTTCTGTATATTTTATCACATTTTATTTCAAATTCCAAAATGCTGACATTATAAGTGAGTTGAGTGGAAAATAAATAAAACAAAAATTTTCTTTTCTTTGAAGGTACGAAGCTAAAGTCAATTTGCATTCACCAAATTTGCCTACCAAATATCCTGATCAGGAAAGAGAAGCTTACAAAGCAACCAGGGAAAAACCTGAGGACAATATTGTATCTCAAACTACCTAAATGTATATATATTTATTTTTTTGAATGCTGTTATAAATCGTGTGAAATATTCATTAAAATTTGTTAAAACACTATAAATCTTTTTTCACTCCACCTCTGAACTCTATGATTGAACGTGAACAAGATCATGAAGTTTGTACTTAATTTATTAAGTACTATCAATTTTTACACATTGGTAAATTTCAAAATTGTTTTGAATCGGCGACACCCTCAGAATACAGTGAATTTGAAAAAAACCTTATATTTAATTACAATAACTTTAAATGACTTCTAACTAATCATCACCGTTACTCCGCAAGGGTAGACAAAGGATAAAACGCCCCACTCATGTCCTGGTACCCCTCTTTTGCCTGATCCACTATACATCTTCACATGCACGTTCTTCGGTTTTTGAAACTTACCAGGGCCATCTTCCAATATTTGGTTTATCTGATGATGATGCGGACACCCTCCGTTCTTGACGCCTTTTTTGTTCTTTTTTTAGCCAATTCCAGACTTCACTTCTGTTAATTGGAATTGGCACCAGAATTCTACTATGTACCGGTAGTCGTGTTCAGATTAGACAGATTCCTATTAGCCATAATAGCAATCAGAGCTCTGTTTATGTTACTTCCCGCAGTCACCCTCCTTTCTATTTGTAGATTTTTCACTTTCTATGCATACGTCGGACATCCTATCCACCAGGCACTGAATATCAGTTTCACTATTAGTTGCTAACACTGCATCATCTGTTTATTACCAGGTAATATATGACGAATCTGTGTCTGTTCTCGCTCTTACTTCTAATTCCTTCAGCCCTTACACAATTATTCATTTTTGACACCTTTTTAAGCCAAAGAGGTTATAATACATAGAGGCGGAGTAAGCCTAGCTTTGTAACGCAACAAGTGAAGCCCTAAAAGTGTAGACCCGGGGGATCGTCATGCGGGAGATACAAACATTTGTCAACCTTCGGCAATAGCATATTTACAAAATTATGAAGACATGCAATATGAAAGTTTGCATTTTTTTTTCAATACTTCTGATTTATTTTTGCAAATAGTTGAACTATCATTACAGTAACTTAAATCAATTATGAAAAATTCTTTTACTTCTATACAACTCAAATAAAATGATAAAAATAGTGTAAAAAATTTCAATATTTGCAAGGTTTTTATCATTTTATTTTACTTGAATTTTTCATAAGAAGGAAGATGAGGGACTTATTGGGGGTTTCAAAAATGTTCGAAGTGACAGTTTATTTTATGCAGTTTATTGTATTATCATTTAAAACCTTAATTAAAATCAGTTAAACGCGAATTGTTCTATCGGAAACAACAAACAAGAAACACTAACAAACCAAAGTGTTCCTCGGTTCGCAAAAAAGTCGAAATTATTCATGAAATAGAACCCGGCGCCAAAAATTCCGAAATCTGCAAAAGTTTTCACTATAGTCTTCTACAGTTTCATCGCTTTCGAAAAATAAAGATGTTTATTTGGCTGCTCTTAAAAATAACATCACATAATCAAAAAAATTTGGAAAGTGAATTTTACCTGTCCCGGATATAAGGAGTCTTGGTTATAAGGAGCAAATTTAGTCGGTCCCGTCGCTCTCATTATAATCGAGTTCGACTGTATATCAATCTAAACCTGAATTTAATTTATTTTACAAATATTTATTTATTTATCCTACTTTTGTTGTCATATTTTCTGTAATTTCCAGAAACAAAAATAACCGAGTTCGACCGTAATTAATTAAACTGGCTCGTAAAAACCAAGTTTTTATTACACTCCCTTTCTCGTGGAATCACGTTTTGTGTATATACACGCGTCGGGCTAATTACTCATTTGTATTGATTCCAATTTGAAAAAAAATTTCGGAAAATCCAAAATTATGCTATATTTATACAAAAAATTTAAACGAAAATTTGATAGATCAATTTTTTTGGTCGCCACGAGTCTGCTTGCAAAGTTTCAGCTCAATTGGATCACGGGAAAAGGGTTAAAAATCGTTTTTTCGTCAAATAAGCAAGCAGTCGCTATGAGTTAAAAGAAAGGGAGTAAAAAAAGTAACCCAAGTTAAACCGACATAAAAACCAAGTTTTTACAATACCCCCTTTCTCATTTCCGGGTTTCGTGTCTACCATATGCGTCGGAATCTCCACACAACTTACTGAAAAAACCATTAAAAATTTTAGACATCTAAAATTATACTATAATTTATTTTTTTAACGAAAATTTGATAGATCTTGATCATCGCCATGAGTCTACTTGCAAAGTTTCAGCTCGATCGGGAAAAGGTTTAAAAATCGATCCAAAGTTTTTTCGTCAGACAAGCACGACGCCACGAGTTAAAAGAAAGGAAATAAAAAACTAACCCATAAAAACCAAGTTTTTATTATACTCCCTTTCTCATTTACTAGTGGAAACTGGTTTGGCGCCTAACCTACGCGTTGGGCTTTAGTCGAGCAATGCTACGTAAGGGAGTAATAAAAAATTTCCAAAAATCCAAAATTACACTATAATCAGGTTGTGTCTACCAGACGCATTGAAATATTTTCATACAGCTTAGTAAGTTGTATGAAAAAACCATTAAAAATTTGAAAAATCCAAAAATTTATTGATTTTTTTCAACGAAAATTTGATAGATCTTCTTGATCGTCGCCACGAGTCTGCTTGCAAAGTTACAGCTCGATTGAATCACGGGAAAAGGTTTCAAAATCGATCCAAAGTTTTTTCGTCTAGCAAGCAGACGCCACGGGAATAATAATAAAGGGATAAAAAATAATAAAGGGAATAAAAATCGATGCAAAGTTTTTTCATCAAGCAAGCAGACGCCATGAGTTAATATAAAGGGAGTAAAAATACTTCTCATCAGTGAAATCCTCTATTGTTTGTTGGTTTTGATATTTTATTAGAGCATGACAGCGAACTCACCAATTTGAATAAATTAACCACTAAAAAGGCTAAAAACGAGCTAGCATGTGGCTTGTACGAAGCGTCATAAATGACTAAACAGTTAACTAGAAAGATTGTTGGTCTTGTCTCCATTCGAGCTTCACATCACCAGCTGGTTTCGTCTCTATACATTATAACCTCTGCATCAAGCTGTGATGCGATGTACTATTTTCTTTCACACTATGCTTGACCATCCTCTCGCATACAACATACATGTCCTTAGCTAGCGTGTAACCATTTCTGTTTTTATTCTTCGCTACAAAGATATTGCACTTTTTTTAACATTCACATATTTTATTTCATTGTGCATTGCCAATATACACTTCTCATTCAACATTTGAATGGTTTAAAAATTTTACAAACTTTTTAAATTTTCCTCAGAATTAATGTTATTTTTGCTTCAGTAGACAGTATATCAGGAATTCTTCATTATTCATAAGCGTGCACCACGCAATCACTGCCCTTTTCCTTGAATGTGGACTGCGTAATGTAGAAAACATGAGTAATAAACATGATACTCTCACTGACCATGCTCCTGCCAGTACTTCTTTCTTTGGCAGGCAGAAAATCACAAAGGACCAGTGCAGCACGAGCTTTGACAGCTATCAATTTGCATTCAGATTTTTTTTTAAAACTTCACGCAAGTGTGAGTTATACGGGATTCAATTCAAAGTCTTCACTAATTTTAACCAATTTATTTATTTCACAGGTCGAATGCAAAGTATAAAGCGGCGGTGTAAACACTCACTGCCTGCTACATTGCTGCACAAATGTTTTGGGGATTAAACACAGCGGTGCAAGGAGCAATGGCTGTGTATTGCCCCGCATAACATTTACTCGAATTTTCATTTTTACAAAATTAGAGAATTTTTCTTTTTACACATTACACAAAGCATTTGTAGACATCCAAAGTAAATAAATGGTCTAAATATTTGTAAACAGGAAAGGGAAATAAATAAATATTACTTTTTTTTTTGTTTATTTAGTCCACCATATACAATTGTCTTTTAAATAAACATTTTAAAGGTGAAACAATTATCTGATCACAAGAGTCCAGGGATTGACAAACATTTGTTGAAATAATTTCAAATCACTAAAATAATAATAAATAAGTTGAAATGTAATCGATTATTAAATAATGTTTTCTTTCTCTTGTATATAATATATTATTATGCTTGTTAGTCATAACGTGCAAAAAACACAATCAGAATTTACAAATAATTTCTTTTTCACGTGATAGGTGGTACGATTTCTAAATTTGACTAAGATATTTAATATCCATATGGAGACTGACACATTGACATTACAGTTCTTCCTCAACAAAAAAGCGATCAAAATTTAACCGTTGGCTATCCCACAGGGGTAACCAATTTTTTACATTTACTCCCAAGAACACATGTGTAATATTTTCAAAATATATTCTGTGATGATTTATATAGTGTAAAAATGTATTTAATAAATAATACTTGGTTTTAAAGATTCAAATTCATGCAATTCATAAAATATAAAAGGAACAAATATATATTTTCATATAACACATTGAAAAGATCAAACTTCTGTCAAAGATCTTGTGATGAAACACCCTGGCAATCAGGACAGCTCCAGAATATTAGTTGAAATAAAAGCAATTTTGTTATGCATTTTATGTTTTTATCATTGAAAAGGGTTTCAGGAGTGTAAGCTTTTAAAAAACCTTGACTTCTCAATAAAAATTTGGAAAACTCCAAGACAAACTAGAAAAGGTACAGCCTAAGCTTGGCTTTCAGTGGTGGTGTTGGCCACTTCCTTTCCCTGATTCCCGTCCCAGTTCTTCTCGGCATCTGGGGCTCCACCTTGCGCGGGAGGCTTGGGCCCTCTGGGCTGTCGGGACCGCCTGAAGTACCCCCCTCGACCTCCTGGCCCGCCCTCCACTCCTGGCTCCCCGGCTGCCGCTCCAGGGCCGCCGCCTCCCCGTCCACCTCCTCGCCGACCTCCGCGTACAGTGCTGCGGAAGTAGCGACGCTGCGGCTGCACACCCTCCTCGCGGCCTTCTCCGGCACCCGCAGCAGGGCCTCCGGCCGGGGCACCTCGCCCTCTGCCTCCTCCGCGACCCCCTCTACCTCCAGGAGGAGGGGGACCTCCTCCTTCTCCGCCGCGGCCTCCGCCTGGCTGGCGCTGGTAGAACTGCCTGTAGCCTCGGCGCTTCTCGGCTGCGTACGGTGAACCCTTCACGGGGACACCGCCAGGTCCGGTGACACTAGCAGCCTCGAAGCCCTTGTCCCCCTCCACCACCGCAAACTCCACCGCCTCTCCGTCCCCTACGGAGCGTACCAGCTTACGCGGGTTGTTCTTGGCTATGGCCGTTTGGTGTACAAACACATCCTCCTTCGTATCATTCCTGAAATAAAGCACGTTATTAGTTGTAATAATATAAGAATATCTGCAAGTTACTGAAAGATTTAGTTTCGAAAAACCTGTCCACAGTCCCGCATTTGTACTGTTTTTTGGAATTTGAATTACTTTCATAAATGGTTTTCCATCCAACAAATCCATCCAACAAATCAGTTTTCCAACAATTAATCAACAATGTCTACATTAAGTCTCTCAATGATTGTAATTTTATGTTACAAAAATATTCATACATACAATATATATGTAGAAAAAATAAAATCAGCATTAGCAATACTTAATTCGCAAAATGCAATATTCGCACAATTTAAGATAATTTAAAACATACATACGTTAAAGTCATTATTTTAAAAATATTTGGACTACACACAATTAAATCTTGTTTACATCAGACTGACAAATTATATGCAGGCTGATGATGTATATTGGGGCAACAATTTATCCAGTTTTCTTAGAATCTACAGAGTACCAAAGAGGTGGTCTCCCAAGTAAAACGATGCTGTGTAAATTTGTCACCTGCGCAACGCCAGGAAAGCTCCCACCAAAGGTTTTGGAAATGTACCCAAAAATTTTTTTTTATGAAACAGTTTTGGCATTTACTGTTTTTTCCAGTAACTTTCTGGAAAGGCAACTTAATAGATGCCTACCCGTTACAAATATTTTAATGCACCTAAGCTGGGCCAGACTGATACTATAAAAAATTTCAGACGGATTTCGGATTAATTTGTTAGACATTAATAACAAAGTCAAAAATATTGATTTTTATTATAAAAATTTAATTTTGATTTTGTAATTCAGTTATTGGAGTTGATGATTCAATTGACATTGAATTCTTTTTCTTATACATCTTAATGAATGTGACACCAAATCCACCAAAATTTTAAGGGAAACTCTGACATTTGTAAATCCTTTAAAATAATATTTGTTAATATAAATTACACTCTATATAAGTTACTTTCTTTAATATTTATTATTTGTGATAAAACTTTTTTCTACTATGTGTCACCCAAACACTGCTTAATTATTATTCTGTCATCCAATATTTGTACAAGGGGGGGTCAGAACTGAATACTGACACAATATCTATTGTCAAACAGACAGCATTTCCCTGTAGAATATTAAATAAAGTTGACTTACACAAAAAAAAAATGAAATTTAAATAATTATCAGTTATTTTGTCAATACTTACGAAAGAAGCAAGCCGATATTCTTTAATAAAAAATATTATTCACCTGTTGATAAACCCGTATCCACTTTTTACATTGAACCACTTAACGATTCCCAGCACGTTTTCAGCTGCAAGAAAAAAGAAACAATGGCAGATATAATAATTGCCTCAATTTAAACCATAATCATGCAATTTGGCTCATCAAACATGACCAAACTCAACAACCTCGCTTAATTAGTATTATTTTTAATAAATAATGCATCAATTTACATTTTAGAATCTCACTAAAACTAACACATAATTTTTTTCTACCATACTTGAAAAATGCTTATTTATTAATCTGTAAAAAAAAATGTTGGAATGTATCGTCAAAGTCAAAAATAATATTTAAAAATGCGAGGTTGCCATGTTCGATCTCTTATCTTATCCCAAACATGGGTGTAGAGAGGGGATGGTAAATCGGTCGCAATCTGCACATGTCCCCTAGTTATTTTTGGTCAATGTTATCACATACATTATATTCCAATACAATTTCAACGCCAAAATAGCTCCAATAGCTTTTTATGAAATAATAACATTTTAATTTATACATTCAAAATATATAACATTTTACAGCACATACATTTTTATTCAGAAATTATGGATTTCATCTTTGAGATGTAAAAATATCTCGATATCTTTGTGTTAATAAAAAATAATACGCGGGTACACTAAAGGTAATAAGCATCTATCAATCTCTAATTTTGAAACTGTTAATTCGTGATGGAATTTAAATAATGGTAAAAATTTAATTAAACCTAAAATCTTGTCGCAAGTAATTATGTTGAAAGTTTTGTCATTACCAAAATTTTACATAATCTCTTTTTTTACATTTAATCAGTCCTTATTAGAGAAAACCCAAAATATATATTTTTAAGTAACTTGATAATAAAAATTATATAATATAAAAGACCTAGTTAGTTAACTAAAATTATCATCAGAGAGAAAAAGTTTTGCATTTGAATTGAGAAATGTGGTTGTACAGAAAAAATATTTTTATGTATTGTTGTATGTGGAGATCACTATTCATACGATATAATAAGAATGTTAACACATATTGCGCAGGAAGGGTGTTAATACCCGTTCCCTCGAATAGTGTCTAAGTGTGCCACATAAAACTCCCATCACATCCTTTAAATCTTATATTTAAATTACTATAATACAGCAATAAAATCAATCTCCTGTTTTATTACAATAAAGGATATGTGTATCATCAGCGGCCATGCAGTAGCTGCTCGGAATTGTTCAAAAATATATGGGGTGTAAAAAAAAAATTCGTTGCCAAACTATCTTTATACGTGGACTTATATCTTTATGGAAATATGGGTAGTTAAAATAAAGGTAAGGTAGGTAAAAAAAAGTCTATGTTTAGGGAATCAAAAAAACTTCAGTCAAAACACAAATGTTTAAGGGTTCACTAGTAGGTATTTTCGACTACAACTATTGTTTTTCATGATATAGATACCTAGCGAGAATGTCCAATACCCATAAAAAAAAAAATTATTAAAAATATTGAACCATTTTTGAGATGTGAATTTACGAGGATATTTTTTTCGCCAAACCCTGGTGCCTGGCAGAATGTGTTAATTTGCATTTGTCTGTCCAAGCAATATTGCCCTCATTGCAATATTTTTCATTATAAGATTTTTTCTTTTCTTTTCACAATACGATTTTTCCTCTTCATTATTTCCTGGGAAAATGGTAACAAAACCTGTTCTTTCTGAAAATGCTAACAGAATCAAAATAACTTTTACCATAAATTTTAGCAGAACCAATATACAGATTACTCTTTTTACTTTCTTATATATTCCAAAGACACTGGTTGTTGTCATCATACCACAGAAAAACCTTCACACAGAACAATAGTGACTAGTGGTCTATTGCTATCGCCAATACTGAATTTAAGCAATAACCTGTACGTCGAATATTATCTGCTAACACTGCAATAACCTATACATTGATTGCTATCTGCTAATGCTAAATATACGTCGATTTCTATCTGCTAATACTGAATATTTGAACAATAACCTATACGTCAATTGATATCTGCTAATAATAACCTATACATCGATTGCTATGGATGTATATTTAAGCAACAACCTTATTATTATTACTGGCACCTAGGTATTGACCTCATGATAAAGAAAAATTTGATTGTTTTAAACAATAGGGTTGTTAGGACGATTATGATTAAGTGTTATTTTGTAGAATGATTTGAAGAAATCTTATTTTTGACTCCTTTTCAATAATTTTACAACCAATAGTGCCCATATAAAATCATCAAATATTACATTTTTAATTGATAAATTAGAATGGCAATACGTCTCAGTGGAACATCTTATTTTGCAAATGCAATTCTTAAAGCAAACATTTGAATTGGTACTGTTCCGCTAATGTTTTTTTAAAGATTTAAAATAAATATTAAGAACAATGTATACCAATTGCTAAACTTGATTTTAAACTTGTGCTCAATAATATTTTAAGGCAGCCATACTACTTAATTGTAATTAACTTTTTTTTTAAGTTTATTGTTTTGTTGTTTATTTTGGCAGCTAAACTCCTATATACTATAAAAAAGTTTTATTACATCTGGCTCTAAATATTTTGTAGTAATTTGTATATTAGATTTTTTTTACAAATTGCATATGGATTAAGAGCAATTACGGACTTCCTTATTTTATCATTTGATTGAAGTGATAGAAGTATGATAGAGTGAATATATAGAGTAAGAATGAACAAATTAGGAAATAGTGTAAAGCTGGTCTAAGCATAGTGAATAGAATGTGTGATAAGAGTGAATAGATAGAGGAAGAATGAGCAAATTAGGAAATAGTGTAAAGCTGGTCTAAGCATAGTGAATAGAATGTGTGATAAGAGTGAATAGATAGAGGAAGAATGAGCAAATTAGGAAATAGTGTAAAGCTGGTCTAAGCATAGTGAATAGAATTAAAAAAGGGTCGCTCAGGTAGTTTGCATGTTGAGCAAATGAATGAGGAAAGATGGTAAGAAAGATATATCACATAAGTATTGAAGGTGACAGAAAGAGGGCAACTGCGACATGACCGGTTAACCAGATACTGGAATATGTCCGTCTTAGGAACCTCAACAATTGTCAAGCTCGCATGGAAAGGCATAGAGGTATAGAACACAAAAGTTTTTTAGAGGTATAGAACACAAAAGTAAAATCAAAATTTTAGTAATGGCTATGAATTGGCTTATTGGAAAAATAATTTTAATTTTGTGTTCAAATATAATTATATCATGATTTTCGAAATAAATTTGCACAATCTGAAATCTTATTCTGGCATAAGTCTTTTCACGGTGAAATGGCAAACCGAGGACAAACCAACTGTTCAATTGGCTGCTGTTCAATTCAAGTACTGCCAAATCAAGAAAAATAAAAAAAACGCCTTTATCTAAACATTATCTTTCTGGCATAAAATTATCTTTCCAATAAAGCCAATACCTTTAACACTTTTTTTGTTTTATTTAATTTTAAAGTTGTATACCCTTAAAAAAACACCCTTATGAATAGTGAATGAGACAAGTTATGTGTCAGGACAGAAGAGTGTGGCGCTCCATCCTCTCTGCCCATCCCCGCAGTTAAAAGGTGTGATAATAAGTAAGAACATATGAGTGGTCGCATTATTACACATTAACATAAAAAAATTGAAAATCAAAGTGCTGCCAATTATAGTATTTATTGAGTTTTGAGTTTATTGCTGGCACGATTCAGGTAAAGCAAAAAATAAAAAGAATGATGTGAAAGCGCAAATAAAAATCAATTAATAATAATTAAATTACCATTCTGCCAATTAACCTAATATTGTTATATATAAAAAAAATATTGTTGAGGTACGGTTAGACACGATCAAAGTTAACAAGTCGGCGTTTGTTTTATCTCTGGTATACACTCGGCACAATCTGGAACTTTGGGTCATGGTAGAGATAAACCAGTAAATTAAATTGATTTGCTGATATAAATAAATGGCCTAAAACTTTCCTTCTTAAAGATAGCTTTTAACAAAATTTGCATGAAAATAATGCACTTAAAAGCAAAAATTTTTATCTTTAAAGGGTGGAGAATGCGTGAAAATTTTTAATTGGTTCAAAGAGCACATGGTTTTTAATTTGTGTGAATTCCATTCGAGTATACTTTTAGGTACTTTTGAAATTTTGCCCTCAAATCAGTTGGGCTGCCTGTATATATTAAAGCTTGCCCAACGTATTGTATTGTGTGGCGTGCGGCGACTTTGGAACTAAAACCCGTCCCGCCGACAACTGCAACAACTTGCAAGACTGTTTTAAAGTTTTTCGAAGCTGAAAAAGCAAATAATCGACCAATATTACCGTTTGACAGGACCTCAGATAGAGCGGCCGCCATTACTGGTTTGTTTCTTTAATGTTGCCTGATCAAATTTCTATTAAAGGCTCCGACACCGGACACTATATATTATGCATCGTGTAATAAATTTACACCCTCCCTTGCACTCGTATACTTTATACTGGTGGCATTCCACATTAGACAGCAAAGACTGCACCCCAAATAGTGAACATGCGCGTGCATTGAAGAATGACTTTTACGTGAACATATATTTGGGAAAAAAAATATCTAAGTAAATTATTTATGTAACAGAAAATCATGATGTACTAAAGTCTAAATAATATAATTAAAATTGTAACAGGAATGTTACGATGTTTTTTATTTAGATTTTTTTTTCAAAATATACATGTTTGCCTAAACATCATGCCTCAGTGTTCTCACTGCAAGCCCCTGCTGCACGCTCAGGACTATAATAATGGGCTGTCATTGTTATTGTTTAACATAAGTGTCATTCTAGCGCTTGGGTAACTTCAATTTCGTGGCTCATTTTATTGAAATTTACTGAAATATATCTCCAATATTGTATAAATTAATAACGCACATTGAAAATATTACATCTGCAAGGATTACTCATTTATTTTTGTTTTTAAGACTACGCTTTCGCTTGATTATTTACTTATTTATATAAATCGCATTGTATATAA
Organism: Agrypnia vestita; assembly: GCA_016648135.1. Classification (NCBI taxonomy): domain Eukaryota; kingdom Metazoa; phylum Arthropoda; class Insecta; order Trichoptera; family Phryganeidae; genus Agrypnia; species Agrypnia vestita. The sequence goes on from JADDOH010002827.1 coordinate 131,080, forward strand.
AATTATCTTGGCTGTATGAAACAAAATATTTCATAATAATTTTTATGTCATCACTGCAACAGAGGAAACGAAAATTATGTATTCAAATCAACATATGTTTGCTCTGTAAAAATGGAGGTATGATAATATTGTGTATGAATTAAAAAAAACACAAAAAAAAATGACAATATAAATATACATACATACACATAAAAATAAAAGCAATCAATAATTTTCAGTTATTACACAAATATAGGAGATAACTCCTTTAAAAAAAAAAATACATTCAGAAACATGTTTATTTTTAGAAACGCTTGAAATAATTGTCCAACAAGAAATCATATGGATATGCAAATGAGAACTTGTTGATAGTGAAATTAAAATCAATCTTTAATTCCTTAGAGCCAAAAAATATGTTTTTACTCTGATAGAGCAAAAATATTTTTTTAATTATCCAGACATGGAAGACATTTTTCGTTCAATCAGGAGAAATACGCGCCAAACAGCGTTTCCGGCAATGTCTGGTAAATATAAAAATAGAAAAATGAAGACAATAACTGTAGTTAGATATAGATATGAGCTGTTGTGAATACGCTTAAAAATATTGGAACATGCAGCGTGTACAACAAGAATCGCATCTAAATCGCGTGCGCAAGTCACAATCGAGACAAAAATCAATAAATTGTAAATTGATTCTTCCATTTTGAAGACGGAAATCGCATTTTAAACGTAATATTCAACATTGTACATAACTATGCAGCAAGATATGATACAAATTCGCGACATAAACAAAAATATAAATAAGATCACATATCAAAAACCACGTGCGAACAAAATTATGAAATAAAATGGCGTTCCCAACATGAACACAGACCGGCATTTTTAAAGATTAAATTGATTTACATACCTATGACTTTCTTGGGAGCCGCGGTCTTCGGCGGCTGCGGTGTCGTTTCGGGTTCGGCCATGGTGTAAATGGCGACGGATGACGGTGGTACAGATGTTATTTCACTCCTCGACCTCTCCGAGCTGTTCACTTCTTCCCAGTCCTTTGACGATGTGTGGAACGGGTACGCTATTGTTTCTTGACGTCACATCCGTTATAACTAGGGATGCGCATTTTATATCACATCGTTATTTTAAATGTCACTTACCTGCACAGTATTAAAAATAATTAACCGCAAAGGATTATGATAATTTATACAAATATGGAGAATAAGTTCTGTGCAACTATTCGTAAAATAAACATGTAAGAATCTTTTTTTTTCTTGCTTAACAGCGAACGTGCTAAATAATTTCATATGGATAACAATGATATATTTTTTTCATCTATACTCAATTTTGACTCCTAGATTCTAAACAGGATCATTATGTTGTAATATTTTGTCTGCCTGCTAATTTTTGTATTATATTCAGATTTTTAATTTTTTTGTTTGCGTTATGAAAATACAGAAGAATGAAGGCAAATCTCTTTGATATTGATAGTATTATTTTGCAAACTGTTATAAAATATTACAATTATTTTATAAACAACTTAAAATAACCCAGGCACGTTTACAGAAAAGCAAAAGTAAAAGCAAGTGTTTTATAAATATGTACCGGTTTATTTACAAAACAAAACACACTTCACTGACCACGACGCTCTTGATCGGGAGTAAGAGTAAAAACGTAAATTTTTTTCGTTTACCACCAATTAAAAATTTCGTAAAAATCTGTGCTTTTTCCTTAACTCTAACTACTGATCAAACAACCTACCTTTAGATAATGACCATCTTTTTTCTCTGTACTTATTATTGTACACATTTTTTGAGTCATCAAATTTTCTTAAAAACAATAATTGTAATTTTGTATATTTTTAATTTTACGAATTTCAAATAAAAAATTGCTCTTTTAAGCAAATCTGTAATAAAAAAGTTTTTTTTTTATATATTTTATCAAACCACCTTTAAAAACGTATGTAAATAAAAAATAACTTATCTTCCCTAATTATTCCTTTCTTTTCGATTTTAACTAGAATTATTTTCAATTTTAAAAAGTGTTTGCCCTTATATTCCCATTTTTAATATGTAAATAATTTGCTTAATATTTTATCCACTGTTATTTATAAGTTTTATTATAGATAGATTATATAGAACAATATTTAAAAGAAGTCATCAATATAAATATGTTGTTTGCTCCTCTCTATTGTAGAATTAACTCATCCCATATCTATTATCTATGCATTGGACTCCGGAACGACCAGAAGCAGAGTGCTATTTCTCTTTTCTATGACCAGAGTCCTGATAATTTTATTGAGTGTTTATATTGACTTAAATTTTTTTAATTGGTATTAAATTCCACTAATCTCCGAAGACTTTAACCAGTTGTCTACTCAAGGATATAAAATACATCAATAATTTGATATGTTAATGCTATGTTGATATTTTTTAGATTTTAGATATTTTACTTTATCCAGTTTGATTTAAGACTTGGGAGGGAAATTTCAAATGTTTGTACTATGAGTGCTTCGAATTTCAATCTGGTTTTAAAAAATGAATTATAGGGAATCAAATTGCAAGAAATTTAAAATACGATTTTTATTTTTTAAGTATAGACAATAGTTGATTGCTGTTATTCTTTCATTAAAAAAAGTGATTATTTTTTATTGAACCGCAAATTTACCCTCAATTTTTGTTATTAAAAATTTGTTATTAAAAAAAATGGTTATCATATTCGTAATATTCTTATAAATATTCGTTATACAATCAATAAATATATTAGGTACACAGGCATGGTTATGAATAGGCTTATCTGTCATGTATTTTCAGATGATTTATTTCATTACAAATGTTCATTGATTGAAACATTTCTTCGTACAATTTAATTTGCATTTTTAATTTGTATTTTCAACTTGTTTTTCAATTGTTCTTAGGGTTTCTTTTGCGCTTACATTTTTCTTTTTCCTACATAATATGGTTCCTTTTTCCTATATTTAGTTTATTACTGTTCTGCAATGTAGTGAATATTGGGATCCACTGTCTGATTTTACCTGCACTACAAACTTTATACGTAATTCCATAAAATGTATGTACATACCTAATTATTGTATTTTTCTATGTAGGTACTAGGGATGGACGTTGAATGGACGGACTAGTTGAAATCAACCGTTGACGTTGCATCTACGCGTCGACGGTTTACGTTTATCGCATGGACTAGTTGAATTCGTAGACGGTAGACGGCGGACGCCGTGGACGGTGGACGATTCGAGATTCAACGTAATGCAAAGCAACGAGCGAGAGCAAGACAAAACGTCTCCGTTTATTCCTCTCTCATCTCTCGCTGTCGACTTGTAGACGCTATAAACGGCTCGACGGGTAATTTCATTTCAACTCTAAAGTACACGACCATAGAGTGCAGATCTGTGTACACGAACTATGACAGAGACTTGAAATTTGAATGCATGCGTAAGGTGAGATAGGCTTAATAAGCTGTTATCTATTATTTTTTACTTGATTTTTTGGGATGACCACGTGCGACGTTTCGGTGAATTCCCAATTTTACGCTGTATAAAATAAAACAATTCTGTTTAATTATTTTATTTTTTATTGAACTATTATTAATTAACAGGCCGGCTAGATATTTTTCTAAAATCAATATTTTATTCGATCGATCTCGACTTCTTATATCTACCTGAAAAGGGATGGTAAAATTTAATTATTCTGTTATTCTATTATCTACTTGTAGGGAATAAAATTTTCTATACCTAACTATGGTCCTTATTCAGGAGTCCAACATTGATATTAGGTCATGATAGCTTTCGACTCATTTAAAGCAGGAATATAGTCCTGCAAGGTTATTAATGTTTTCCAAATAACCCTGTACACATGTAATGATGTGTACCTAATATATTTTTTTATACACACATTACTGCTTTGTACTTTATATTTTTAATTTTTATACTCATATTTTAATGCCCGATACTTTCACTGCTTATATATGTAGTTTATACTTATATTTTACTGCTTACACCTGATATTGTTGTGTATACCTACTTCTTTCTTTATTATATATAGAAAGAAGTATATAAAACAATATGTAAAAGCCTATAATGTGCGTAAACAAATAAATAATAAGATATTTATTTTTACATATAAGCACAAGTAGCGGTTTTATTTTCCCCGAAACTCTATTCCTACGAACTTCTTTAAATTTTAAAAATTAACGTAATTAAAATTGCCAACGGTTGAGTCGTCCAGCAGCATCGCGTCGAACCGTAGACAGTTGATCATCGTCCCGATCCGCGAGAACGTCCGCGACGTCCGCGTAACGAAGTTGACGCGTCAACTAGTTGACGAATTCAACTAGTTGATCGTCTTGTCGATGGACGGGCGTGGACGGTCTCGTTTCGTCGACGGTAAATACGTCGACGACCCATCCCTAGTAGGTACTGTATACTTATGCACTGTATTATTCTTTTATGTATTTTGCTAACCAACATTTTCTTTATACATTATTTTTTCTTTCTTTTCACCTTATTTTTTCTGTAAATTCATTATTTATTTGTATTGTGTAGGTACTTTAAAGGCTTTAGGGCTATGTATTTTGTCCAAATAAAAAATAATATAAGTAATTAATTATACTTTGGTTTGAAAAAATTTATTAACTGTAATGGTTAACAATGGAAACCTTAGACAAATTGTTTTTTCTGCAGAGTAATTAATAAACAGAGAAGTCATTTGAAAATTGTCATGGTTGTTAAATTGAATTGATGTTAAGAAAATAAAAAAATATAATAAAGGCACACTTTACAATACACATTTAAGAATATCTTTGAATGATTTTTAAATCTTACTTAGGCGCGGTTGTATCAAGTCGGATCAAAGTAAAATTTTGTTTAAAGTACAGATTTTTACGGAAACGGGTTGTTTGATTGGTGGAAAACACAATCACAATCCAACTTGATACAACCAGTCCTTAGTTATCAAAAAGATGTAGTTCTGCAAACGCTGTAATTTATAATCTAACTTTGGGTAATAGAAAGACTGTGAGGTAAGATTGTGAAGGAAGGCGGTGAATACAAATATTTTGATTAGTTTAAGAGTCCATTGAAAAGAAGTTTAGTAATTAATAATAAGGAAATAAGAACTGAAAATGATGTAATTTTCTTTATATCTATTAAATATCAATACATATGTTAATACTTTTGTTACATCCAGCAATATCTCTAGTTTTCTATCAAATGTTTCCACACAATCCTAGTTTTAATTTATATTGATGGCTATATTAGATTCAATACCGAAATAATGTTTGTTTCAGAGGCATACATAAAATTATCTAATAAGATTACATATTTGGGAAGTAAATCAAAATTAAATATTTTTCTTGTAATATTCTTAATACGAATATTAGTTTATGACTCACGTTTGTAGCTATCAGATAATAATATTTAATTTTGGTTTGCGTAATGGACACCAAACAGTACAGTTATGTAGAATTTATTTGAATATACTGACTGCAAGTCTGGTTGATTTAATAATTTTTTTTTTTAAGAGTAGATAACTCGTAGCTATATAAAAACTAAGAATATATTTGCAGAAAATGAGTCCTAGAATCATTTAATTGTTGTAAAACAGCCAGATTCAGAAAAATATTGCAGCAGTGTAATTTGTAAGAATACTGTAAAGAAAGGAATGTAGATGTGCACGGTCTCCCTTCTTAAATACTTTACATTATATAGTATAGTCACTATAATCCAAACAATTTAAAACCGAGCGTTTTGAGTTTAACAAATTTTCTGATTATTGGAATCTTTAAGAAAAAAAAACAAAATTTATGCAGATTGTGTATAAATAAGAAATATTTTATGTAATAGAAATACATATTTTATAAGGCATAAAAATTATTTTTGTTTTAATTATGTATGTATTTGATATAAAAAATCTGAAATTGTTTTCTGACGAGCACCTTCTGCATGGCTTTGATATGCTTTACAATGCAATTGGTGTAAAAGCGTAATCTGGTGGGGATTTACATTATTTTCCACTGCCCACTCTAACAAGTGTTAAAACTTGAAATGTTTTTACTTAACTGTGCTATAGTGATTGTATTTTAAACGGTGACATTCTAACTGTTGTTTGAGAATTGTCAGAATCTGATTGCTTCAATGACTGGCAAATGATTTTTCGCAATTCGACGGGCGACTATCGCTACTAGACAACAATTATATCTTAGTTATGAATCATCGGTACAATTGGACACAAATCCCAAATAACTATATCTTTTATTTTAATTTACTTATATAATTTTTTATTAATTAATTTATTATGTATCATTTCAAAATTATTTTTATATGAAATATTCTAAAAAATAAGTTAATAAGTTCATTTTATCTATTTACACTCTCATATATATCATTTTGTTATACATATCTGTTAATATTTCTAAACAAATAAATTAAATAAAACTATACCGAAAATAACCGGTTAAAATAACGGTTTAGCCAACATTACTGTGTTAGGTGTTTGTCTTTCTTCTTTTGTAATATTCTCATTTTCTTTCAGTACATTCTCAACAATTTCATCATCAGTCATAATTGATGAACTTCTGGGTCGTTCTTAGATTTTACAGCTAGATTTTTGGATACATTTCAGAGTTTGACATTTTCTGGGACCTTTTAATGTAGATGCTACATAGTACATAGTAATATAGATGCTACAACAATTTTGTTCTTTTTACCATTTAAATCGTGTATTGTGGATTTACCGATGTTATATTCCCTTAGTTTGTAAAACTCTTCGCTTTCAATTCTCTTGAAAATTACACTTTTTTCTTCAATGGTCTTGTGCTTTCTTTTAATAGCAGCCATTTTTGTATTTCATTAATTTAGGCAGTTAACACAGTTGGAACCAAACTTAGATGATGCTTGGTATGCGAAAGAAAGCTACTTTTCCATTCATTGGCTAATCATTGTTACGGGTTCATTCCTATACCCACTCCGCCTCCGTCACAATATTTCGGTTTACTGGAGGTACGATTTGATTACAGGAACCATACTGTACTGCTTTTTCAGTTATTTATTTTATCCATATTTGTAAATGAAATTGTAAAAATTGTAAATTGCTTCATTATAGGATTTGCATTGCAAATATTTGTAATATCCGCCACATCACATAATCGTAATCTTGAATTACATTTTGTATGAATAATTACAATTAGATAAAGATGAACACCATGTCTTTCAGACGATCAGTCAGTTAACTTTTTAGTAATCGTGAATCAATTCCTTTTTACCAGGGGCGTGCGGTGAGAACAAGAAGCGTGACTTTTATTTAAACATATATATTTATTTGGAAATAAAAAATCAAAATTAATTATTTATCTGGCAGAATATTATAAAATCTGAAAAATATGTTAATTATTGTGATTGTAATATTACGAGATATATCCCTTATTTCGGTTTCTTTTCAAAATATATGTTTAGGAAAAAGTCATGCTTCTTGTTTTCCCTGTTTTTTATACATAAAAGGTCTTCAACTCTATACAGTTGGCACTTTTATTCAAATATAAATAAAAAGATTTGTCATTTCATCTGATTCTTCATGATTGGACTGCCTACTTTTGATCATTCCACTACATTTGAAGACGTCTGGGTAGAAATTGTGTTGCTTTTTGACCCCAACCGGTCTTGTGGCCATTCTTTGGTTTACCAGATTTCTTGATGGCCAGAAACCATCCCAGATGAGCATAACTCCTTGACATGTAAGTATTATATGATCCGATAAGCTCCTCTAACCATATTGTTTGCTCTCGGCTGTTGTCAATCTTGAAAATCAGAGACATAATATCACTAATTGATTTATTATTGTGAGGATTATTTACTATTTTACATCTCAATATGAATATAAAGAAAACAAGATTTTTGAGTCCAGAGAACAAAATCATCACAATAACAATAATATTGAAATAGTAGATGAATATATTTATCTGGGACACAGCATAAAAATGGACAAAGAAAACAGAACAACAGAATTGTCAAGACAAATACGAATGAGCTGGGCTGCGTTTGACAAAATCAGACATATTTTCCACAACAAAAAGATCCCAATCAACTTAAAAAAGCCTTTGAATCATGCATACTGTCAGTGATGACGTATGGAGTGGAGACGGTGGCCCTTACAAAGAAAAGCTCAAATGCACGCAATGATGCATGGAGAGATCCATGCTTGGCATAAGCCTAAGAGATGAAATTAGAAATTTTAGACACAGAACTAGAGTGGATATTATGGATCATGTAGCGAAGCTAAAATGGCAATTGGCAGGGTACATTGTAAGGCAAGATTCTATAAGATGGAATCCCAGAGTTCTGAAGTGTAGACCATAGGAGAGTAAAAAAGACATCGGAAGACCTCAAAAGAGATGGGCCGACGATATAGCCGTTGTGGGGGGGAAGAAATGGCTACAACTAGCAAATAACAAGGAAGGATGGAAGAGGCCTATATCCAGCAGAGGAGAGATGAAGACTGAAGAAGAAGATTTACCATTTATTAGATAACATATTTGTTTGATTGACTTTTTTACTTAGTAGATACATGCACATAAGACGCATACATCTACGGTTTAGAAATTTGAAAATTTTGATCAGTTGTAAGTGTAGTGACTGTTGTACACACTCGCCTTTCACCCGAGGCTCTCGGTGGGAATTCACCATGCACGCAATAGCCGAGACTTACTATGGACATCCTCATTTCATTATTTTAAAGTATAGATACTCGCCAAGATGGACATAGAGGCTACTGTTGCTTTTTGTATTTGTGCTATTAACTATTTTTATCATTTTTTTATGTATACCATACAACAAAAAAATTCTAAACCGTAAAGAAGACGAAGATGGTGGATGTTTATCATGCACTGCAATAGAACAAGATATGATTATATTATTATTGATGAAGTTGTGATTATATTACTTTAGTAATTTTTATCCTGAAAATAAAAATAATTAAGCTCCGTGTGTAATATTTTTTAAAACAACCTCACTCAAACACGGCTGCCGGGTCACAAAGGAGCGAGTGTGTACATGCACAGCTCTTGCTCTACCTCGCCAAAACCAAGCGAGGCTTTTTGACTCGGGCTCAAAATACCGTAAAATAAATAGAGGTGGCGAGGTGAGACTCGCTCTCGGCCCGTCTTGGGATGCCTTGGCAAGTGTGTGCAGCCGGCATAATTTTGTTAAGAAAAAGATAGATTTTTGCATTTTCCACCAATTAAACAAATCATTTTCTTAAAAATCTTTGCTTTTTGCTTAACTATTACCATTACCACTGATCAAACAACCAGCTCTTAATGTAGGCCTTACAGTATATCCTGCCGTTATCAATAGATTTTTGCAATGGCTTAATTCAATTGTGCATAGTGTTAAGAAACGCATCCATAAATAAAATGCGATAACACAAAATTTAATGTTGTAAATATTCTTAATATTACACATACCTCTCCATAAAGACGTCCTTTGTTATTCATAGCAATATATAACTTTGTCTCTTTTCCTCTTATCATTACGTGCCCACCCAACCCTGCTGAACTTAGTTCCATGATGGCTGTGAAAATATTTCATAGCTTTATTTATATTTGAATCATAATTTTATTTTTATTTAAGTAACATGAGACGATAAAACTTAAAAATTTTTAAATTTCATCTGAAATCTAATGGGCTTGTCATCAGCTATCAGGCAGGCAGCTATTACCTAGATATACATACATATATTGATAAGAACGATATTCTATCCCCCTATTCTCAGGATAGCAATAAAGCATCCCTTCAATTAGGTCTTTACCAATTTTGTATTACATTCTACACTTTGTCAATCTTGACAATTTACATAGAAATTTTACGCGTACGTCTCATCTATTTTGTGTGTTACTAATATAGCAATCTTGTTATCTTGAAAATCAGAGGGTATTACATGTATTGTGTTCATCAATTTTAAATTCCGAGGATCCCCTCCCTTGCGTCGGTTTTTGCTCCCCTGTAAAATTGCGTCAATTTTAGACCTTTTCCCAAACTTTATGCCAAATCTTATAAGTCCCAAAATTTCATCTCATAGTAGATTAACCCCGATAATTCGAAATAAATTTTACCCTTTGCGCCATAAATCAATACATTTAAGTTTGCATAATTCGATTTTTTTTTTAATTTGACGAAATTTAAAAAAAACGAAATATTTCGATTTTTTCGCAAGTGAGAATAACATATAAGTCGATATCGGGTACTTTAGTAATAGAAATGTCGCGATATTCTATGTATATGTATTAGCATACTAAATATTGAATTTTGATTTTGAAATGGTTACTTGAAACATGCAAAAATACAGACGTTTTTCACAAAATGGCTTTTTTCTTGAACTATATGATTTTTGGCGAATTTCGTAACCCCACACAATTTCACAATTTTTTTTTATGCCTGATTCTAGTTCTACTAAAAGACAAAATTGTGTACCTATCTGTATGTATGTAAAATGATTTGTATCGATGATTGCGAACTGACTTCTCGAAATTCAAATTACGAAATAGTGATGGTATTTGAATCGGTTACACAATAACAATTATTAGAGGTTTGTTTCGATGATTGGTAACTGATTTTTCGCAATTCGACGGCCAACCATCGGTACTAGACAGCAGTGATATCTCAGTTATCAATCCTCGATACAATCAAATAAGAATCTCAACTAACGGTTATTGTGTAACCGGTTAAATTAACGTTTTTTGCTCATCACTAATCTGTGCTCTTATTTTAACAGCACAAAAAACTGGCTACTTTAACACAATGAACATAGCCGGGGTCAGACTCAATAAACGATTTTAGATTACATAATAATATTTTTTTAATCTAAAATCGCAACTTGTTTCTAACAGGTTAGTCAATTGATTGAATTTTTGCTATATTATGCAGGGTATAACAGAGTTAGTCCACAATACTTTACAGGTGGATTCCTGCCTTAATATGAGTCGAAAATATTCGAGCAACTATGACATAATATCAATAGTTATGGAGTTTTGCAATATCAAAGTTTGCATTTTTTTTTAAATATTTCTGACTTATTTTTTACAAAACGTTGAAGTATTATTACAGTCAACTTATATCGGTTACGAAAAATTCATTCGTTTCAATAAAAGTTAAAGAAAATAATAAAAATCCTGAAAAAATTCCAATTGAATAGGAAGGTTTTTATCATTTTATTTGACTTATATTAAAGGGAATGAATTTTTCATATTAGATATAAGTTATTGTAATGAAAATCAAAAAATAAGTCATAAATATAAAAAAAAAGGATTACTTTGATGTCGCATATCTCCTTAACTATTGATATTAGGTCATGTTTGCTTGAACACTTTCGACTCAAAATCAAGGCAGGAATCCACCCGTAAAGTATTGTGGATTAGCTCTGTTACAGTCTGTATATCTTCATCTTCATCTAAAGCATAAATAAACGTTTATCTTAATATTATTGGTTGGTTCAAACTCACGTAGAGAATGACCACTATAGGAATGCAGCTGATGTTTAGGTCACACGCTACCTGTACTACCTAAAGACAATTCGTGAAACTTCGGGCGGCAACTGAAGCCATTTGGCCGTATATTAGATTAGGTCACTATCTCTGGATGCGTTTATGCGCAGTTTAGTTCAATCTTACAGTGGTTATACTATACATATTACTAATCACAGTGAACCACTCGTGGACAGTATATTATTTTTTAAATGAATTTCAAAATTCTCATTAATGTAATTTAAACAACTTTGTGTATTTATCTATCCCCTGAATTGTGGCTCTTGTTTTTAACGTATTTTTCAAAAATTAATTAATTAATTAATTATAGTTAAAGTTAAAGTAAAAGTAAAAATAATAATTTTAAAAAAAAAATTAAGATCTGATTGTGTGGCGCCACAATTGTCACGACCGCTAAACTCCAACCAGTCGTAATAATACACGCAATAGTTTTACAAATATACCAACTAATCGGGTGATTAACTACTCCAACCAGATGTATTTATTTGAAGTTTGAAGCTAAGTTATAACGAAAGCGATTTTACCGTATCGATCATTTTCGTCCCGAGTTCCGAATACTTTTCCGTCGGGTGTCACTTTCAGGTGGAAACCACCCGCCCGACAGTACAATAGCATTGTGTTTCCATACTTTGGGTTCTCACTCATCCAAAAATTGGAAGAATTCACAAAACTGCTCTGAAGTCGACTTGATCTGGAAATCACATTAATAAGAAAATAAATTAAATTTTAATTACTTCATAAAATGAAAAAAAAATACTATCATCCACCCCAACCACATTCATATTATGAGGAAACATACAAACAAAAATCAAACTTTTTTTTGTATAATAAAAATGAATAGTCTTTTAAAATTCTGCAATAAACATCCTTCAAACGGAACAAAAAGGTTCAGTTTAAGAAAAACCAAATCTAATCGTATGTTTTAGTTTTATATTTAAGTCCAATAAAGGATGCTCAACTAATGACGTATCTACATATTCATCAAAACAAACTGAAAACATAGACACTACATTTTGTTACCTTTCGTGATAATTCTTTAACTGTATACAGGGTGTAATAGAGCTAGTCCATAATACTTCACAAAGATTCCTGCCTGAATTATGAGTAGAAAGTGTTCAAGCAACAATGTCATTATATCAATAGTTGTGGAGAAAATCGACTTCAAAGTTTGCATTTTTGCAATATTTCTGACTTATTTACTGTAAAATGTTGGACTATCATTAAAGTAACTTATATTTAACATTAAAAATTCATTCGCTTTATTTAAAGTCAAATAAAATGATTAAAACTTCCTGCAAAAATAATACGTACTCTCTACCCTGCTTCTGATCAATTCATTCCCTCCCCCGATATAAATGTATAATTTTTTTCTGTTGCCCTTTAGGATCCTGAGGAAAATAAATTCGGCCCACCTCACTTCTTCAGATATCCTCACCCTGCCTGGGCCAAATTTTGCATACATCGTCATTATTAAATGAAAAAGAAATCACTTCCCCGGGTAACGCCGGGTAGGACCGCTAACATAATATATTTTCTTATACTTTCGTCAAAGCGTTGCGATGTTTCAATTGTTATACTATCTGTAGACATTTTTAAATGTAGGTATTTGTTATTAGACTTTTGAACATTTTTCTCGATAAAAAAGGGTAGATGGTTAATACTTTACATTTACTCGTATATTGATTATATACTAAAAGAATTCATAATCCTTCAAATTTCACAATCAACTTTCATTAATAACTTTATGATGGGTTTGTTTATATTCTCCCATTCACAGCTTCTGAAATTATGTAGAATTTTTTCGCTGACAAATAACCTATTAAGAATTTCACTGGAAATCTACATTTATAAACAAGTTTTTACATGCTTGTTTTTTTTTAATTTCTGCTTGTCAACACTAGATTCCATTTTCTAATTTAGGTTAGCGATGAGGAATTTTTTAAACAAACGATTATTATTTCTTGTACAGATTGAAGCGAGTTAAAAACAAAGTTAATTATACTAAATAAATGGCAATACTTGAGAGCGTGGGCGAATGTTCCATGTGGAAGACCACGCCTTGTTCTAGATGTGCAGGCGGAATCCTCTTCATCCTCGGATGATGTTTGATCACTGTTGCTACTCAAAACACCAGCATTCGACGAAGTATCCCTGAACATCTTTGTGATAAGTTATCTATACAGTCTCAAAATTTACAAACATCGCCACGTAACCAAACAAAATCACCAACTCGATAGTATTCTTTACTACTGTGAATGTTTGAACGCCTCCAGTGCATGGCATCCATCTGCTTGCTTTGACAGACCAAAGCCTGGTTTTTCAATCAATTCAAGGGACGTATGCTTTACCAGTTTTATTTATTTTCTTTGGCCTTATTATAGGTAATTGTTAATAAAGTAGGGTACCTGGGTCAAATATGGCCACCTTAATGATTGAGCTCAAATTTACTGCATTTTTCTAAGGTCCGAGGGTATTTATCAATATTTTTCCCATAAGCGCATTTATTTATCTAACATATCAAAGGCAAAAAGATTTCACCTCGTAATTACTTTTCAAGCTAAATATAGATGGTTTAAAAAATATAAAGTGACCGTATTTCCGACAGCGGGTAAATATGGCCATAAACTTAACCGTATTAAGTGTATTTATTTGTTTTACAATACCTGCAATTTAAATTAATTACGAACAAAATGTTTATTAAATGAGGAAGAACTTTAACAAAATGTTAGTTACGTTATAGGTCGACCACAATCAAAAGACCATTCCCTAGCTTTGTCCGGTAAGAAGCTAGCGGGGGAAAGTTGCCTGTCAAGCCTGTATTACAAGCCTCAATATGATATTCCAAATAAATATATATTTTTTAGTTTAAAAAAGGTTACTTACTAGAAAAACTTATTTTGTGTTCATTTTTTGCATGGTAACAACACACACTTTTTTGCGCACATTCTTTTGAATGCGGTCTAGCTATAGTACATAACCACTTGAGGAGATTTTTGGTCTACCGGTTTCGAGACGAACCCGTCTCTTAGTTAATACCACTACACACCAATGCTGTAGTATTAACCCTTATGTAAATAAATGATACTAAATAATTAGGTGTTAGTGTATGAATAATACCTACTATGGTTGTGTGTGTAGTAGTATTTACATGCTAGTGTTGTGGTTGTTCTGACGAAGAGACAGGTACGTCTCGAAACCGGTAGACTAAAAATCTCCGTATTGGTTATATACCTACTAACATAACTTACATTTTGTTAAAATGCCTAACTACAAATTTAGATGAGCATCAAATAGACAGCAGTCTATATATATATCTATATAGATATATATATATTATTTATATATATATTAGTAATATTATATTATATTATATATATATATATTATAATATAATATATTAAACATTATAGATTTGCTTTGATGGCGCAATTTATAAGTAAATAAGATAATGACGATAATCATAAATTAGGTAGAAAACTAAACTATGTTATCTCAACTTGAGTTTAATTATAATTTTATATTTTCCTACTCGAGTTTCGAGAGTATCAGAATCTCTCTCTGATAGGTAGGTATTAAACAGATTACTTCCAAATAAAGAAATTTTGCATGGGTTAGGTGGAGGTACAATTAATATATTGATTAAGTACAGTTGCCGGCAAACTTCTTGGACATTTTTCGGCGTGGTGGGGGTATGCGCAGAAGACAAATTTTGGGTCTCGTTGGTGGAATGGTACATGCGCAAACTCTCCCCCACTTCGCCGAAAAATGTTCAACATGTTTGCCGGCATCTGTAGGTAGGTAGGTACTGACAA
The DNA here is from genome assembly GCA_016648135.1 of Agrypnia vestita. Lineage (NCBI taxonomy): Eukaryota > Metazoa > Arthropoda > Insecta > Trichoptera > Phryganeidae > Agrypnia > Agrypnia vestita. The sequence continues at coordinate 146,412 of JADDOH010002827.1, forward strand.
ACGGAGTTGCTTGTTTAAATGTGGTTTTAACTGGAATATCGAGAGGAGAGGAGTAAATTAAGTCAAAGTAATATTGTTCGAATTCAAATTTCTAAACTTTAAAAATTATTCATTTTATTACCTATACGCGCGACGGGATGTAACAACACAATATTATACATAATAACAGAGTTTATGTTTTCCACCTAATTTAACGATTATATAAATACATATAATTAAAGCCAAAATGCATCAACAATATAACATAATATCACTTTCGCCTTGCATCTTTTCAAATTTAATATGAACGAAAAGCATTTAAAATCACATTATTTTGTAGTTTAAGAAGTCTGGTCACTCGATGAAAAACCGAGCCTTTAGGAATAATCGCCTACGTACTAGTTAAAATATTTTTAGATCGTCAGCTAATATTAACTCGGCGGAGTCAGAGTACATAATTCAGTACATAAAATGTAGGCACATAGAAGAACGAGAGCTGTTTTGTTATAAACTAACATTGTTCGCGATTTTATAGTCGGCAACGTTCCTGCAAATGTGCTTCTTGAATTAATTTCTTAATACACTACTTAAACTATCTTAAATCTATCGTTTACTTAATGAGGAAAGTAAAATTTATTTAGGTACATCTTCTTCTTCGTATACCGTCTTCTATTGGAGGTTGGCGACCAAGTTGCAACACACTGATTTAAGCCGGCCGCACACTGGATGCGTTTTCGTACGCAAGTACATTCCTGACCTTCGAAGTAGTATTGAACATCGCACACTGTAATGCGTGTACGCACGTACAGATGCGACGTCCGACACGATCCGGATTTGTTCGGAAATTTTTTCGATTTCGTACAATGGATTTTGAAAATTTTGTCAATTTGACCCATGACCACAAATGTTTGTAGTACCTAAGTGATTCAACTACGTGACCATCAGCGCAGATCATGGCGGAGAATCTAAAGAACTAAAAAATACCTGTAAGTTAAATAATTTGGTTTAATGAAGGTGAGGTATAGGTACCTAAATATGTACTTCGAACAAAAAATTTTAAAATATTTCTCCGATGTTATGAGCTCTCGTTGCACTTCGATTCTCCTCAGCATTTGTGAATTTATTAGATAGATAGTCATGAAATTTGTCATTATTTAAGTCTGCCATAATAGAGTTTTCCAGAAGATACAGATTATTCATTTGGTACAAACGTTATTGGAGAAATGCGAAAAGTAACTGATCGTGTCCAACGCAAGACGAAACGCGCTCCATACGTACGAAAATAATCGTACGAATACGTACGTAATAATTCGTATCCAAAGTGCGGCCGGCCTTATTGTGAGTGCAAGATTTCTGGCACTTGACATTGAGCCACTTTCTGAGGTTATTCAGTCAAGATAACTTATGTCTACCTACACCCCGGCGGCTTTCTCTCTTTTCCTGTATAACAAAATTGTAAGAGATCATATTTATATTATATGCATACAGCAGTTGTTATTTTAGTACTCTCGAATTCTTCAGGTTCAGTAGGTACCTCTTGCCCAGGAGATCTATATCAGTCTCCGTTACAGTCACATCTCAAATGCTTCCAGCCAATTGCGATAAAATTGCCGATCATTGAATTTAATCAATTTTTGTGATCGAACTTGATGAACAGAACAGGATTACGATTGCAGGACGAAACTATTTCATACAGCGTGCGCATAATCCGAAAAAAACGAATACGTAAATCTCCCATCTAATTTAAGTCACGTTGAAAAACGAGAAAGCTTCCCAAAATTTTGAATGACACCTACGAGGTAAGATAACTACGACATCGGCGTCAAATATTCTTGTAACAGACATGACACCAGCCACCGGGTAACGCAGGTGGCAAAAGAACATGCCATTTTCTTCTTTAGTACCTACCTATGGCAACATGGTGAATGTGTACTTGGGGAATACATTTAGGTAGTGCTGTAAATTTCTTCAGGGTTTGTTCATTTGAGAAAAAAACATTTTAACAGTTATACACGTAGACCTTTTTCCATTTAAGAAAGGCAATAGAATAAGTATGTGTAAGCCGTGTGTACGAGGCGGTACGAGGCACATTATTTAGTTGTGTTAGTGTTTACACCCGTAGACACTCGGCTCACACATACTAATTCGATTGCCTTTCTTAAATGGAAAGAGGTCAACCTTGAGGTTATCATATTCACTTTACAATATTCTTCTTCCCTTATTTTTCAAGTTCCTCGCATAGTATAAAGACCAGGAATAGACTGTACAGTCTCTAATAATTTACCATGATAAACTGTTTTCGTTGACTATGAAGTAGGTAGGTATATCGGACGAATCATTATCGAATTGAGAGAAAACAACATTTTATTTCGAATCTTGCAAAAAATTCTCGAGCGCTTTGGATACTATGGAAAAAAATTAATTATGCTGTATAAATTCTGCACATAACTTTTGTATCGAAATTACTTATGTATGGGTTGGTAGGTTTATATGTGTTAGACATGTAAGTATGTATCAATACATCAATCACATTCTCGAAAAATAGTAAGTAGAAATATGTGGACTAATTAATGATAATGGCTAATCAGGTAATAAGTTACCCAGACACTACATAAATAGGAAATATGTTATTCACTTTTATTATAGGTAGGTACACGTAAAATAAATAATAAAATACTGTGTTCAGAAAATATCAACCAGTGTTGACTATGTGAATCAATGTTCAAAGCGTAATCAAAGGTACTCATTTATTGTGTGTTAGGTACATTATAAGAAGCTCCTGGTCGGCTAAATTTGTTATCTCCCTTCTGTTTAAATTTAGTGGTCACGAATACAGTGGATTGGCACTATACTAATACGATTTATCTTTGGAAGAATGAACAAATACAGTTACATGCTTTTCTATCTTATCTTTGGAGGAATGAGCAAATACAATTACATACTTTTCTATCTTATCTTTGGAGGAATGAACAAATACAATTATGCTTTTCTAGGAATCTTAGCTTTGGAGGAATGAACAAATACAATTATTTATGATCTGGGTGTACTCATTGATAAAACTTTTGTCATCTGTAACAGAGCAATGAAAACCCTTGAATGAATTTATATTAAGAATAGCTAAAGATTTGAAAATTTTAAACATGGTTTTGGTATCTATTATTGTAAATCGCTGGTGAAAAGCCAACTTTGAGCCAACAACTGAGTAGCCAACACAGTTGTATGGTCCCCCTGTTATATAGGCCATAGAGAGAATTCAACATAAATTCTTAAGACTAGTTAATTTAAAATTATATATTCCTATTTCTTCAATCAATTCAACATGCTATGAAATAGCCTTACTTTGTTAGATTAAAGGAAATTATAGACTTATAATTCTCAACTGTACATAACAATTCTCACATTAACAGCTCTGATGTCCTCTATAGAGTAGTTCTTAGGCCCGGTTGTATCAACTTTCTTTATTGAAATCTTTCTTTTAAATCATCAATTACAGTCTTCATCGTTTTTCTTTTAAATCATCGATTAAGTAGCTACTTCGAACGCAATGTTTGGCACGGCGTTTAGCTCCTTCGACGATTCAAAAATATTTGGTCGGCAAAAACACATTTATTCATACACACTATAGGTACTTACTCTAATCTTCTTCATAGGTAGTAATAATTATTATAATAAGTAGTTCCTTGGTAACGTACCCACTTCTACTAATGGTCCGGAAACACTGCTGGAACACATGTTTTGAAATGGTGTTCAGTTGCAACGTCGCGTTTCACGTAATGTTTTCTCTCGATTTAGATAAGAGTCCCGCTCAGCAGCATTTTTAACTTGGGGAGTAGCCAAAAATCATATGGAGCCATATCAGGAGAAAAGAGAGGCCTGACAGACCAGGGGATTGTTGGGTTTTGTCAAGAAAGCCTGAATCAGATGCGACGAATGAGTGGGTGTATTATTGTGATGGAGCTCTCCAATTGCAGAACGAATTTTGCGGACATGAACGGCTTGTTTCCAAGTCATTTGCAAGTTCTCTGATTGTGATCCTGCATGACTAAAGTCCGGAATGTATCAATTACCAAATCATGGACAACGAGCTACTGTCTACTGATGAGCAGCTATCTTTGAAGCGGTTGTACCACTGCATCTTTATTTGCGAGATGCTTATAGCATAGTCCCCAAAAGCCTGTTGGATCTCGCGGATCGGTATCCATTGAGATATCGCCAAACTTTTGGCAAAATTACTGCTCGAGTCGTTTCGTCATTTCACGACAATTGACTATCATCTTATTCTTGTTTTCATGCCTTATCCGTTCAACGGACGTTGGCTGTCATGTTGGCTATGAGGTTCACTGCGGCCCGAAACAGCTCTACAGTAGACTGGCCAAACCACTGTCTCAGGTTTTTCAGCCATGAAGTTCTCCTTCTTCCAGGGTCCCAACTTCCGGCAATCTTTCCCTGCATTATGAGATGCAAGATCTCGTACTTCTCTGGATGTCTCTTCACATGACGTTTTCGGATTTTAATTGTTTGAATAACTTTTTTTCTTTATTCATCCGAACCATAACATCTTCATTCGTAGCTCTGTCCGTCCAGCATATTTAGAGTATTCTTCTGCAGATCCACATCTCGAATGCCTCAAGTCGCCTATCAAATTTCGGTAAGCGTCCATGCTTCCATTCCATAAAATAATACCGAGAACACGAAGCATCTGACCATTCGCATTTCGCGTAATGTCGTAATAATTTAATGTTGTAGTATCGTGAAATATCATAGTAATATAAAGTAAATTTGTACCTATGTAATCAGGGCCACGCCGCCCTTATGTGCGAAGTGTGCGGCGCACACAGGCGCCAAGGCGATAGGGGCGTCGGATGAAATGCCAGCGCCAAATATTGAAATTATTTTGTTTACATAACAACATATTCTTTATAGTTGAGTATCGATAATTAAGTAAGTAAGTATCGTTTTATTTTTCGCAGTGACTGCCAAGCGGAAGTGAACCGTTGTTACCTATTTAGGAAAATACTATATAAAACTGAAGAACATATTTCGGTCAAAATTTGAAAAATAAAAAAAAATATTCATGTCGAAACACGACGACAAAAAAAAAGGCGTTTCATAGCTTTCGCACACAGGCGCTGCCACGAGTCGGCGCGGTCTGTATGTAATGAAAGAGATATAAGAAAATTATAAATTCAACAGAATAGAGCAATGAGGATAATTCTACAGAGAAATAGATATTTCAAAATTAAAAAGATGCTCTCAAATTTTAATTGGATTAATATAAAACAAGGATTAAAATTAAATAAAATGATATTCATTCATTCCAAAATATTAAACGACAAAATGCCGAAATATTTAAAAAATAAGAACAAATATAACACAGAGATACATAGACATAATACAAGAAACGCAAACAAAATAAGTATTCCAAATAGAAAAAAGACAAACACGCAAAACTGTATTTATTACAAGGGAATAAATGAGTTTAATAGCCTGCCAGAAGGTGCGAGAAAGCTGAGCAGAATCGAAATGTTCAAACAAGAATGTAAACGGCACATAACAATGGAAAATGTATGAAGAGAAATATTATTTAATAACGTGTACATCTTATATATATATATTAGATATATATATATATATAGTATAATATAGTATAGATATTATACTAATGTTTAAATATTAGCTAATGATAAACAACTATGTATCAATAACTAAATAATAAATAAATAAAAAATAATAATTAACAATCTGACGGGCACTAACTACACTTCTTCACTCAGATGATAACTACCAGCGACTGATGCTTTCTGTGCACGGGAAAAAATTCACGCACGCGCATGAATGTACCATGTACATCTCCCCCAAAGGATACCTACCGTACTTCACTTGTATGGGCGGAAAAAATAAAGGTTCGCTTTTATTTGAACACACGTAAGTGCATATTATGCCCAGGTTGTCCATATTGTATAATAAAATTTACTATGTTGATTTTTATGTAATCACTATATTATCGAGTTCAAGAGCACATAATTGACCCTGATAGATAGTCCTAGAGTGACAGACTGTCAAGAGTTCGTAATTGACCCTGGTAGATGGTCCTTGAGTGTGATATTATGCCTAGGTTGTTCATATTGTATAATAAAATTTACTATGTTGATTACGTATTACATGTAATCACCAAAGTAACCAGAGAGCGCAGAAAAAGTTTATACGTATTTTGTCATACAAAGCCGGTCAACACAACAACCTTCACAGTTACGAAGATCGACTTGCTTTTTTAAAGATGCACAAACTTGAGTCCCGACGGAAAATATCCGATCTCGTTGTGCTACACAAGATTCTCTATCTGATATAAATTTGCATGTTAAACCCCGTATAAGAAACCCGGAGTTCTTTAGAATAAGCCAGCACACTAATAATGTCGGTTACTTTTCTCCCATCACAAGGTTATGTCGCACATATTATTTGTATTGTGCTGACCCTAACATTGATGCTGATATTCTTGCAGACACCTTATCATCGTTCAAAAACTCACTCATACACAACATTCATTTTCTAAAGGATGACCTGAACCTATAGATCCATTAAATCAATTATTCATTAAATACTAATCGCACTACGTCTAAACACTAAATATACAATACACATAAATGTACATGTAAAATATACTTAAATGCAAATATACATGTTACTAGAGCGTACCGAAGACACTTGTAATTGGGATAAAGGGCATAGACTTCACTATAATGTTTATTATCAGAGTATCATGTACCTATTATCCTGTTAGTGTCTCTAATAAATAACTAAAAATATAAATAAAAAGTAACGAGTTCCCTTGACTACATATTTGCTGGGTCACTTTTTATTTTTTATTTTTTTACAACAGACCGTCAATCCTGATAGATGGTCCTAGAGCATGATATTTCTTCAGGGGGTGCGAGCTAAAATATTTAAACAACAAAAAAATCAAAATATACTTTTCCCACCGCCAAGAGATTTTGTATGATCCATGCGAAGAAATATATTTTCCTCTCATTCGCACAGCCATAAAATAAGAAGTTAGATGATAACTGAACGAAATGATCATACCAAAGGTAATCCCGGTTAAAGGTACCATACGAACGCTTTCCCTGACTTTTGACTATACGCCTATGACATTATGATTTCAAAAAATATCCGGAGTAAGACAAAATAGAACGTGAAAAAGTAAATGTAGGTATATCGATGGGAGCTAAAAATATTTCACTTCCCCCTTTACCCAAGCGTAAAGCCGGCGAAATAGTCGAGTTGAGAGCTCATACATGGAAGCTCTAATTCGGGATTCATCACCTGAGTTTTGAGGAGAGTTTGGTATCGTTTGTTTACATATGTATTTGCATGCAGAGCTTAGACAAAATATGCAGGGTTATTTGGAAAACATTAATAACCTCGCAAGACTATATTCCTGCCTTGATTATGAGTCGAAAATGTTCAAGCAGCTTGACCTAAATACCAATAGTTACGAAGTTATGCTATTTCAAAAACATTTTTTCCAATATTTCTGACTTATTTTTTTACAAAACGTTGAACTATCATTACAATAACTTATATCGATTACGAAAACTTCATTCATTTCAATACAAGTCAAATAAAATAATGATTTCCAATTGGAATTGGAAGGTTTTTATCATTTTATTTGACTTGTATTAAAGGAATGAAGTTTTCGTATTCAATAAAAGTTACTTAATTGAATATGAAAAATAAGTCAGAAATATTGAAAAAATGCAAACTTAGGTGTCGCATATCTCCATATCTATCATGGTCATGGTTGCTTGAACATTTTCAACTCATAATTTAAATATGAATATATAGCTGCAAGGTTATTAATGTTTTCCAAATAACCCAGCATAGTTTATTAGATCACAAAAGCTTTTTTGTGATTTTCCGTTCTACTAGATCTATGTCCACTTCAATTTGTACCGTATATAATTTTATTTAACAGAAAATATCCATAAAATTTTTATTAATTTAATTTAATTAATCTTTAACCAAATTTTACAAGTTTTATACAAGTACACGTATCCTAACATGTACTCCCCACCACATTGCCACATAATGTAAAATTACCCTTATCGAAAGGCAATTAAAATTCAGTTTTTACATATTCGTTAGAACAATACCTCCAAGGGACTTATTTTTATTATTTATTTTTAGGAAAAGTCAACAGCAGTTCTTAAATTAACAAACATGATATAAAAAAAGTAAATTATGCCAAATATTAAGTTTCTACTGATGATTAATTATTAATGGTATTAGCAAAATGTGACAATATAAGATAATATATAGTTTCAAAATATGTTGAGAAGGGGTGGGAAGGGCGGTGTAGGACGTAGTACAGAGTAGGATTAGAAAAAAGGAATGAAGGATAGGAATGTATGGGAATATAAATTTATGTATATAAATATGTATGGGAATATAAATATGTATGGGAATATAAATTTATGAATGTAAAAAAAAAGAAAACGAGTGAACTAGTTTGGGTGTGGTTTTGAAATTAGTTTTCGTTTAATGTCCCGAAGTCGAATTAAAAATATCAATGTGGTTGTAATTTAAATTAAATGAATCTATAGATAAAAAACCAAATTATTTAATCAATTAGAAAGACGTACAGAAAAATCTAATCCACGAAAAAATAATTAATGATTGAGTTTTATTTATAGTTGATCTTACAAAGAGGGATATGAAGAGTAGGTTGCTGTCTGCTGTTACGATTTGGGATATGAAATGATAGATGTTGAAGAAGATCAGGAGTGCCAACAACTAAGTTGTGTGCGATTTTAAATAGCATTAGAGAGTTCGCTATTTTTCTACGGCAAGTTAATGTCTGTATTTTAAAAAACTTTTCAGCGTCTTCATTTCTAATATGAAATCGAAAAGAGCAAAAGTTAAGGTACTTTAAAAATCTAATTGGACGCTTTCAATTCTGCTCTTGTGTACCTACTGTGTAGCCTGAGTTCCATACCTGGGAAGCGTATTCCAAAATACTACGAACTTGTGAGAAATATAGTGTCTTGAAAGTGCTACTATCTTTGAACTTTTTACAAACACGGATGACGAAACCAAGTATAGATGAAGCATTAAGCCATGTATTCACTAGAGGACAAATCGCGAAACATTCCGCGCGGCATGTCGCATCAACATCTACGCTCATGTTTCGGGGACAATGACGTGTACACACCGGGACTCGCATATCAGTTGTCGCTCGATGAGGTTATGTTGAAAGCTGCGTATCTATTTACACTTGCCGCCCGATGAGGTTAGGATGACAGCTGCGTATCTATTTATTTTAACGAGTTTATCAAAACGTAAGAGGAGAAAAGGGTGGTAAGTGCGAAATTATTTACTGCAAAGAGAAAGAAGGATGGATATTATATGAGATCTTCGAATGTCTGACGGATCTTTTGTCAATTTCACTCGAATGACAACAACTGATTTTGACAATTTATTACAAATAATCGGGCCTTCAATGAATACATGGCTTTAGTAACCATGTGGTCGATGTGCTTGTATAAAATACGATGAAGTACAAAGATTTGAGCATACTCAAAATGTTGTGTGAGTTATTTGAATGATAAAAAAAAACGAGCGAGCCTTACAGTAGTCGCATATGATATTTGTCATTTCACAATTAAAATATCAATTGAGCAGCGACAGAAATTAAATTCAAAATTTAAAAAAGCTAAATACGGAAATATTTATTCGAATAATTATTCGTTATTATTCACTTGCATTTTTTATCAATGATCTGCACCCTTTTCAGACACTAAAAATACTAAAAATAAAAATAGACTAAAAAAAATAAAAAAGTAGTAATAATATTTATAAATTTCAAAAAAGCATTCGACACACTGGAACCGAAATTTCAGTAGCAGTAATGGATTAATGTGGAATACGAGGATCATTAAAAAATGTCTAAAAAATTACATGACAAACAGAAAACTTACATTCTGTGATATTTTTGTTTATATATATATTTTTTATATATATATATTGTTTATATATAATTAAATAAATTTGTTTCGTGCCGCATGCGGCCCGCGGGCCGCAGGTTGAGCATGGCTGAGTTGTACATTGGAGTTTAAAGTCTCATGTGCCTGGATTCATAATTCATACTACATTTTTGTTCTTTAGTTCATAATGTTATGTCATGTCATATGCGTCATTTCATATGCGCGAAATTGAAAATTGTATTCACTCTTTCAAACGTGAATAAATTTATGAGTTGTTATTTTTATTTTTGTTATCGCTATTGATGAACACTATTAATGAAATATCTTAAATACGATTTTTGAATTGCGTAAGGTGATGTGACACTGTTTTTAAAAACTCTTGTGTTTATTCTTGTTTTGGCCTGTTTTGTATGAAATTGACGTTAGAGATATTAAATAAATATATACAATGTCGTCATACGTAAATATAATACAAATGCACAATTTTGAAGTTATACTTACTTCTTTTAGCGCAACTAGGGTAATTTTTTACTGCAACGGAAGTAGCGCACGCGCAGCATGAAACGAAAATGCGAAACTGTGAAGTTAGTTATTAATCTGAAATAATATGCAACGAGATGCGTTACGTATGGTTGTTGCGTAACCGTCAAACATTTACTTACTTGAAATAGTGTTCCAGTAATATAAAAAATGTATTGTCCATCATCTTGAAGCAAGTGCCAATCATAAAGCTGCTCTACTGAAAATCTGACGAATGCTTGGTTATTGAATTGAAAATTAAAACTGTTCATTTTAGCTATGTAATCGAATTACCAAAAAGGAGCTCCTAGTATTGCCTGCCCAACATAACTTGGCGTGCGGCAAGATTGCAACAACCCCCCCCCCCCCCCGCCCGCACCCGGCGGTACCCCTCGCCCTGTTATTCAGTACACTTTTGTATTTGCTCGGGAGCTGTGACATCTTGATTACCAATAAACACTGAATTATTATGTCCAAAACATCATAAACAGTCTGGGATGGTGCAAGAACAATTGCCAATGAAGTATTAAAGTTTTGCGAAGCTAAAAAGCAAATAATGGACCGATATTACCGTCTGACAGTTTGACAGATAGAGCGGCCGCCGCGGAGCGCGCTGTTACCGGACTAAATTTATATTGAAGGCTCTGACACTGGTCACCGGACATCCAGTACATTATGTATTGTGTAATAAATTTACAACCTGGCAACTTCTGTTTCGCGACAGGGGCGCCCTCCCTCGCACGCCAAGGTAT
>JADDOH010002828.1:0-144067 GCA_016648135.1 Agrypnia vestita
GCATGTTGATCCTGTATATCGGTTGAAACAATCTATGCTGACGATGTCTAAGGTAATCATCAGGAACGTACAAACCAATGCGCCGCATAATTTCAAGATTAACGTATCTCAATGAGACGAAATAACACTTTTTATGAGAAAGTAGGTATGGAAGTCTTTAGGTGTTCATAGGGCTTACGACCTATAGTACTGCAGGCTTAAGTGATCACTTTACATAATTCACCAATGATAAAATACCAAGTTTATCAATTTTTTTTTGACGTAGTATTCTATCATGGTTATAATCGATGAACGTCACATTGTGTAAAGTGATCACTTAAGCCAGCTGTACGATAGCCATCCTATGAATACCCAAGACTTCCATACCCACTTTCCCATAAAATAAAAAATATATATAATATCGTCTCTGTGGGACATCTATAATATATCTTGATTAATGATATTTCTGTGACAAAATCCAATACTGTGTTCTGAAAAATTTGGACTAACTCAAAATTTTCTGATTAAGATTTATATTTAGCACTTGTTTCATCCCGATTGGATTGACTCGTACAATTCATGTCCAGAAATGAGCATGCAATTCGTACCGCAAACAAAACATAAAATTTTGGTTTGAATGACTTCTAACAATGTTTGAAGGTTAAAAAATGAAATACAAACTTACAGCAGAGTGGTATCACTATGCTAACTGTGTGCATCTGTTTTGTGTGCAGTTGGCATGGACGATTTCCATAATACAGAATTTACCACCGAAAGCTCAATTCCCTCTTTCGTATTCATGAGAAAATGAATTTCGCGCGATTATTTTATTACTCACGATGAAAACTTTTTATTTAGGATCTCGAAATTCAAAAATATTTATTCCATTAAAGTTCTGTAATTAATAATAAAACAATTCCCATTACGACCCCCCCCCCATTTCCAATACTCCCCAATACACCGCCCCTTCCCTCCCACTCCCTTGTGGCCATGGCCTTAAATCTATAGGTTTTCATGTATTAAAGATAGATGTTTTCAACTACTGGAGTTTGAAAAATCATGACCTTGGAACAACAAGAAGGTATTCGACATTTAGAGTTTTGAAAATTTGAAAATATTTTTTTTTATACAACTTTATATTTTTATCTTATAATAATAACTTTATGAAGTTAATGTGAACAGATTTCTGATATCCGGCATGAAATGCGAGTCTGTTCTCATTAGTTCACAATACCAAATTAGTCATATCTTGACCCCCATATTATAAAATTGTACCTGCTTCGTCAATTGCGACAACATGAAGACGACATACTAGTTGTAAGTGGAATCATCAAAGAACTAAGTATAATGATATAAGAACTGCACGAGACTTCCTGCAGAGTTAGTTTTACTATGAATTGAAAGAAAACAAAATTTTCTGTCCAGAAAGCAAAATCACCACAGTCAATAACAATTATATTGAAAAAGTAGTTGAATACATATATCTGGAACGCAAGACGAAAATGGACAGAGAAAACAAAACAGCTGAATCGCCAAGACGAATAGGAATGAGCTGGGATGCTTTTGATAAACTCAAACATATTTTCAACAATAAAGAGATCCCAATTAGCTTAAAAATAAAATAATTTGAATAATCGTGCATAATGCTAGTTATGGCGTATTAAGTGGGGACGGTGGTTCTTACAAAAATAAAAGTGTAGAAAAGTCCAAATGCATACAACGATCCATAAAGAGATCCGTGCTTGGCGTAAGCCTATGAGAGAATTATAAATCATGAATTTAGACGCAGAGCTAGAGTAGTGAATATCGTGGATCTCGTAGCGAAGTTAAAATGGCAATAGGTAGGGCGTGTTGCAAAACAATTTCAAGGCAAGGCAATATGCTACAATATGGACTCCCAGAGTTCTGAAATGGAGATCTTGGGAAAATAAATGTGGCGTCAGAAGACCTCAAAAGAGATAGGTCGACGATATAGCCACTATGGGGGGAATAAAATGGCTACAACTAGTCAATAACAATAACAAGGAAGGATGGAAGTGTATGGAAGAGACCTATATCCAGCAGTGGAGAGATGAAGGCTGAAGAAGAAAAAGGACAAGAAAGACTTCGTCAATTATGACTGATTAATAATAAATATGTGGGGTACCGTATCTTGGTTCCCACTTTTATAAAATGTATTACAGGACGAAAAACACCTGATTTGAACCGAAAGCCGTGATCAGTTTTATGGAGTTTATTTATCTTCCGGTTGAATTACAGTGAGTATATTGGTAGATAGCACGGCGGTCAACTGTGCAGCTGATTGGGTGCGCCTGGGGTCGTCAACTTCGTTCCTGGTCGCGTGTGTAGCGGGCCCAGGAAGCGATCAAGATAAAGATAGTACTGTGAGCTGAAGATAGTGCTGATGACTGATCTAGGTGAGTATCGCGGTGATCTCGAGGATGATGGTGGTACCGCCGGAAGTAGATGGTGTTCGCTGCTGGAGGTTGCAAAGACAGTGGAGCGATGAGGCTGACGATGAGCGATGAATTGGAGACTGGAGACGTAGCAAGGAATGTAATGAGTGGCGTATTGATTGTGTCTGACGTCGTAGCTACTGCAGGTTGGAGTCGTAGAGTGATGTGCTACGTAGCGAGATAGTACTACGGGTAGCGGTCGCCGAGCAGCGTTACGTTGTGGTGATGGCTAAGCGAAACGAACTGAATTGGGGCGTCGCCAACACGTCTTTTATATCCCGAGTTTGGTGTCTGGACATGTACAAAAACCTGTGTGAGAAGCGGCCTGTCAGCATATTTATTTTCCTTTTTTCGGCGGGTGATCTGTGGTATCAGCAGAATTCGCGTGTGCCTTTTAAATTGTTTTTCTCCTGTAAGCGGCATGGCATGGGATGTCGATATTGTCTGTAAACGCAGATGTCTACGCTTCTGAGTGCGCGTGTTTTTTCCTGCCTGATTTATTTTCCATGGGCGCTGGTGAATACGCGTGGGGAACTGGTTGTTGACCACACATACACTATATATTAATACTAATGATATTTAAAAGTGGCTAGAATTTTTTTTTCAAACATACTTATTCATAATTTAAAGCGTAAAAATGTGTAATTAAAGCCAATATTTATGTTCAAATAATATACATATTTATATTTTTTTGTTAATTGTAATAGAAAGGTAATGCATACATAAATATAAACTAAGTCTATTGACGTTGGGACAAAAATAATCATAACAACATTATTTTATTAAAATAAAATTTATTTAAAGCAGCGAAAACTGTCAGCTCGAAACGTTTTGTCTATTATGAGTCATGGTGCTTTTTAAATATCCACTTTAATTTCAAAAATAACTTTTTCAAAAAGAGCAAAATGATTTTGTAGTAAGATTATTAATATAATTAATAAAAATGTACTATCCATATGTTTCAGAGCCCATGGCTCCTTCGTCGGGATACAATGTATACTAAAAAATAAAAACTCAAAGTATAGACAGTCTAAATTTAAAAATTAAAAATGGGAAATGAATAATAATTAAGTACTTACTGACATGAAAACAAATTTAAGAGACTTTTAGTAAAAAGGACCTGGTTAATTAAAATATTCAATTTAATATTAACTTTTTTCTTATTTCCAAAATTTCTAATTTATCAAACTATAAGTCCGTATAATTTGTATGTTAAATAAGTTATTAGTAATTAAAACCCTTATTAATACCAAAAAATGGTCCAAAGCCAAAAAATGATTGGCAAATTCGGAATAATTATTATTACTTAAACACCTCAAGACTCATCGACAAGACATTTTTTGTATATTAAAATAATCACCACTATTACAAATCTATTTATAAACACCGGATTTAAAAAAAACATCCTTGTCCTTATTATTTAATATGTAAGTACTTTGATCTTGCTGGAAAGACCGATCATCTACCATCCCGTAAGTCACGTGTCGGTGGGGCCACCCTATGAAGGCATAAGCAGGTGGCTAATTCGTACGAAAGACTTTTATGCGAATTAACAACAGCGCAAAATATTGTAACGATATATTTTTTATGGTAACAAGAGTAACCAAACGATTGATCCCCCAGATAGTTAATAATCTTATTTTAAAAAGGCTTGTCCAATTGCAAGCGCTCGTTATTTTGCTTGCAACAGCTCAAAATATGTGTATTTCCCGAACCATCGCCTTAGATTTTTCATCCAGGATGTCTTTCGTCTTCCAGGACCTCTTCTACGAGCAATGTAGCCTTGAATAATGAAATGCAGAATTTGAAACTTCTCTAGGTGTCTCATGATATGGCCAAAATATTTTAATTATTAAGGTTAAGAATTAAGTTGATAATAAATTTGTAGGGGAAACAAAGGTTTGATTCAAACGGTATAGATTTGTGTCGAAAATATATCAGGAGGAGCAGAAAAGTTAAAAGAGGAGGGAGGAAATTTCATCTTTGTTACCCACCGGGTTCTAAAGAATAAGTTTCCAAATGTTGAGTCCGATCGGTCAAATAGTATAAATTCATATCGAAAATATATCAGGGGACGAGAAAGGTTAAAAGAATAGGGGGTAAATATCGCATATGTTACCTGCCGAGTTCTTAATAATAAGTTTCCAAATTTTGAGTCCGATCGGTCAAACGGTAAAGATTTGCATAGAAAATATATCAGCGGAGGGGAAGGGTTAAAAGAATAGGAGAAAATGTCGCCTATGTTATCCGCCGGGTCCTAAAGAATATGTTTCCAAATTTTGAGTCCGATCGGTCAATCGGTACAGATTTACATCCAAAATATGTCAGGGGGAGGGAAAGAGTAAAAGAATAGGGGGGGAAATATCGCCTATATTCCCTGCCGAGTCCTAAAGAATAAGTTTCCAAATTTTGAGTCCGATCGATTAAACGATACAAATTTGAGTCTAAATTATGTCAGGGGGAAAGGAAGGGGTAAAATAATAGGGGGGAAATGTATTACCCTCCGAGTCTTAATGAATAAGTTTTCAAATTTTGAGTCCGATCGGTCAAACGGTACAGATTTGCATAAAAAATATATCAAGGGGAGGGGAAGGGGTAGAAGAATAGGGGTAAATGTTGCTTATATTACCCGCCGGGTCCTAAAGCATAAGTACGCAAAATTTGAATCGAATCGGACAAACGGTGTGGATTTGTACAGAGAACAGACAGACAGACATTGAGATATATAGGTATAGATAAACAGGTTGTCTTAAATTTAATAATAAACGACTAATTAAGCAAAACTTATAAATTTCTAATATAAGTTATATTGTATAAGCAATGTACCTACTATACAGACACAATATTTAATTTTTTATTACTACTACAGTTTCAAGAGAAGTGATCTCATCTCATCAACAGGTATACATACCTATACCTGATAATGAGAGCGACTGCTTCTCTCAAAATTTAAAAATTAATAAATAACTCTAATAATGTGTGTGCACAATTTACAATGTTTAAATTTAAAAAAAATTCAATGCTGCATCACGAAGTGCCAGCCAAATATTAGGTCTTTACATATGAAATTGGCGTTTAGTATGGGAGGAACGTAAAGCCGATTTTTATTTATTATAATATATTTATTTAATCAAAGTATGTACCATTGCTATCTATGCACTTTTGTCATCTCATAGGTAGTTCATCGTTCCCTTTACTAAAAAAACCATTCGGACGGAATCAATAAAATCTTTGAAGGCGGTTTGGACTGCCCCATCGGAGTTGAATGTTTTCCTTTGCAAGAAGTTATCCAAATTTCGAAAAAAATGGTAATCTGTTGGGGCAAGGTCCGGAGAGTACGGTGGATGTCTTAGATATTCCAATTGAAGCTCCTCTAATTTGGTAGCCGTCTGTTGTGCATTGTATGGTCTAGCGTTATCATGAAGCAGCAGTGGCCTAGAGCGATTAACCAGCCTCGGTTGTTTAGCAGCTAGCTTTTCCATCATGGTTTGCAGTTGCTGATAATAGACATCTGCCGTAATCGTCTGGCCAGATTTGTTGATTTGCTTCACTCAATTCGTGAGGTACCCACCTTTCAAGCTTTTTCACCTTACAATTTGCTTCAAGTGGATTAAAACAGTTTTATCACTAACACCGCAGCCTGCAGCTAACTCGGATGTGGTTTGCGATGGATCCGCTTCCACAATAGCCTTCAATTCTTCATTATCAACTTTGGTCTCCGGCCGTCCACGGGGCTTGTTCTGCAGGTCGAAATTTCCAGAACGAAAACATTGGAACTAAAAACGCACTGTGTTTTCTTTTGCGGCACCGTCGCCATACACATCATTAATCCTTCGAGCCGTTTCTGCAGCACTGGTGCCACGGTGGAACTCGTACTCGTAAACAACGCGATATTTCAAGTTTTTCATTTTGTAAACTGAGTGACGCAAAGAAAAAAACAATTGAGGAAAAAACAAATGAATTATAATTTTCAAAACACAAATACATGAGTAAATAGCTGTATAAATTTGGATTTGGAATTCCTAACCAAAGAGAAGATATTTGAGATCAAATTTGCCAGTACGGCAAAACGCCAATTTCATATGTAAGAACCTAATATTTCAATGATATTAAAGAAGGTTTATAAATTTCACAATTTCAGAAGAATGAAAAAAACAAAAAAATGTTTTTTTGTTTTTTTCATTCTTCCCATCACCAGAGAGGATTTGAATTCACAATTTATATAGTTTTTTTAACTGACTGAGTATCCCGATAGTGTATTGTAGTGAGGACTTTCAGCGTTGTGAATTTTTATGTGCCGTATGATCCGTCGAGCATTTAGCAGATTTTTTGGTTCAAATATTCTTTTTTGTGTACAATAGAGATCAAAAATATTACTGAATCAATTAAAATGTTTTTCCGGGTCGTTTTATTGAGAGCGTAGTTTTTATTGAATACGTAATAAATTGATTATCAGTTTTGTTGAAATAGTACGCACAAACAAATTGTTTTAATACTTGCCAGTGGAAAGCCTTTGAAAAAATATTTATGGAACTGTATTTTTTTCACATTGTATCTCCCTTGTGAAAATAGGTACCTATTCAATGCAAATAAACAGAAAATAAGTCATTATTTTATACATTTTCTAAAACAACCGACTTACAAGGTATTGTAATGAAATAATAAGCAGAGGGAATAGCGTACTAAAGAATCCTTTGTAATATGTCATAACACTATCGAAGGATCGACAACGGCCCCTAGTAATCTAAAGTTATCTACAATGTTCGGGAAACTCCTGGACATGAAACATAAAACAAACAATATCTACACAACCGCACCCAAACTAATTCGTACATTATATTATCTTCCCTTCTACTCCCGTCCCACATTCCCCTCCACCCTCTCCACTCGCTGTTAAAGTAAATTACTATATTCAGTGGAAAATTTGTAATTTTAATTATTGGCATAATTTTATATAAAATATGTAGTGAATATTTGAGAACTATTAGAACCGCCAATAAAAACAATATACAATAATGACAGGCCATTGCATTCATAGCAAATTCAAAATAAAATACTTTTCTCACTCTTTTTTGCAATTTAAACTTCTTAGAACAGTTAAAATTGAATTCAACTATTTCCATTATTATTTCTGTTGAGGTTGAGAATTAGGTGCACACAAGAAAGAAATTTAAGCAATCTCTTCTCACCAGTATATTTGCATAGCATTGTCAGCTTTTTACTCCAAGCTTTCAAATGCTTTCTCGTAGTCAATCAACCGTGGATAGGAACTCTTTTGAGTCATTCTATCCTTGATAAACCCTTCCTATGCTTAAAGACTCAAACGGTCTTGTAGTGCTTCAGACATTTGCTGTCGATTTCCAAAATAATTTCAAGAATACTTACTACACAAAACCAATAAAGCCTGCACCAATGACGTAGGCATTAGCTAGAGGGTCGTTTTTTAACGCGTTCTAATCCCTGTACCTCAAATGCGTGAAGGGTGAAGGGAGGATTGGCTAAAATAGCAGAACCTAGCTCAGTCGCGACATGAATTAAGGCCTATTGCTTGAAGCCTCCTCACCTTATGATGAACAAATAAGTACTAAGTATAGGTGTCCAAACTATGGAGCACTTATAGCAACAGAAACCGCATGTAGAGTACTCATAAAACCGCCGACTCTTGGGAATTTAAGAAGAATTGAAGTCTCATACTTTTCCTATCGTCGCTCGTAGACTACATGCCTTTTTAAAAAGACAGATATGGCGCAACTTTTTTAATACGTTGAAATTACTAAAACCAAACCTTAATTTAATTATTAAAGCACAACGCATTTGCAAAAAAAAAATCTCGGAATTAGCTTATTACGTAATTGTTCGCAATTTTTTTACTACGTAATTGTTACGTAACAAATTATTATTTGTATAGTTATGAACTTTACTATTCAGAACTTTATATGAGTAAAAGATTAATAATAAAGGAAAAATCACAGGTTTTTAAACAAAATTGTACACAATCCAAGGTTCCAATGAAGATCTCATACCAACTATGATTTTATCCTCAACAAAGTAAATGATGTATTTGTTTGTTTTAGGAATCTTAGCTGTTTAATGAGTATAACAGCAAATCATTTTGCGTGAAATATAGATTAATAATAAAGATACACAACACAGTAATAAAACAAAATGAAAGTTTAAGCAAATCTAAGAAGAGTGGGACGGGATAGAAAAGGATTAAGGATGTTGAATTTAGGATCAAAGAAGGGACAGCAATTAGTTGTGTATGTAGAGAAGATTATTTTGTACTTTAGGATGAAAGATTACGGTCAGCCGGGTTAGTCTATAACGATAAAACGTGGAGAGAACGTAGTTTTAGTTTAGTGAAACAGTCAGTATGCCCCATTCATTAACCTAATATCAAAAATAATAATAGCGATGTTGCCTAAACCTGCATTCCCGTCAAAAATACAGTACATATAGAACTACGCAAAGACGCGTACTATTTCATGTTCCGCCCAATCGCCGGTAGGGGAAATATAAAAAAAATGTTCAAATATATTGATGAAAATCGTTATTACTATTTCATGGGTGTCGGCTATAAATAGGTACATAAATACTTATTCTTTAGGAACCAGCATGTAAAAGTAGGTATTGTCATTTTTGATGGGTTACAGCTAGTCATATATAGTAGTCGTATAATTTAAATGACGCCCTCGCCACTGTCATCAGAAAAATTAAATAAGGAATAATTTTGTAACAGTGAATGGTCTAAGTTATGTCAGTTACACTAGTATTTTGATTACGGAAATTTTAAGTCCACCGGTTTCGAGACGTACCCATCTCTTCATCATGACAACCGCTGCATTAGCATTTAAATACCACTATACACTACAACCAGAGTATTATTCACACACTACTAACTTCCCAAAACATTTCTCACATGCGTGTTGATCTAACCGAAGACTAACATGCACCAAGGTTCTTACCAAAAGACATCAAGAATTTGAGGAGAGGGGGTGAGACGGGGTGGGGTCTAAAGGGGATGTTGACACAAAATATTAAAAACATGACATTGAATGTTAAAAAGACGAATGGTCTCATTATTCTCTTATATAATTTAAACAAACCATATATCTTCCATGAGATAGCTATATACCCGGTAGAACTACCCAATTGAACGACCATACCAAAGTTGTAACCATTTAAATTTAAACTTGAAGTTGTTGGAATACTTTTTCATCGGCAAATAAGTAAACTTAGTAACCTATGAAAAAGTATACCTTGTTAATTAATTAAATGTATATTTTAAATTGGTGAAGTCTAACAAAGAAAATATAGAATCATTTCATCTTGAGAGATGTCGCTTTTTTATTACCGCGAAACTAAATACTTAAACAAAAGCCTGAATTCGTTTAAGTTACAAATTACTTAAGCGTTCCGTTATTCCACCATTTATAGTAGTATAATACCGCAGGCTGTATTGTAAATGTAGTTTAAATTTTGATGAAAGTAAATTCAAATCGAAAAGGCCAGCTATGACAGAATGAATAGACAGTTAGTATTACTTAAATAAAACGTCAAATTTAGTTAAGACTTAAAAATTATTGTGTACTGAAAAACCGGAAGAGCCAATTTAACTGCCAAGTCCTTATAAATCTCAAAAATTTTGTTGAGATAAATCTCAATTTTTATTCTGAAGGTAAATTGACAGATCACAGCCTAAAATCGGTGTGACAAAGAGATCGATTTGACGGACAACCCGGTATGGGCGCACACACGTCTCCTTGAACCAACAACTCTACTCATTGAAGAGAGCTAAAACTAAAACATTGACAAAAATAGTAGGGAGGCCACTTAAAGCAAATTCCCAGACGTTATATTCTTGAGAACTATAAAAAAATCGGTGATTTTTTCTACTTCGGATCTCTTGTTTCATGGAGAAGAGCGTTAAAAAGAAAAGATGAAATAGAATTGGTTTGGGCGACCTGCTACGTCAGATCAGACTAGAATTTGGAAAAACCTTCCATCTCAATGAACGTTAAACTCCGACTAGTCATAACTTATGTGTGTTCTTTAGCTCCGTACGATAAAATAATAATAATGAAATAAATAAGAAATATGCACCACGCCTTTGACTTCTATAAAAATAATGTCCCTATTTTTCAGGAACTCTAAACTAAATAAAGGTTTTCCATCTAATAATCATTATTATAGCTTTATTTCTCTAAGCACGTCGGAGATGAAATTAAAGGTATGCAATTTAATATAAATGTTTTAACTTTATTACCGCCATCTGGCGAAATTATCCCGATGGTAACTGCGAAGAACGACGTCCGTCTGTAATCTGTGGAAATCTCTTTAGTTGTCATTTCTTGCGGCTGGTTCTGCATTTCGTTGTACTTTGGAAGTGTGAGAAGTGATGCGCTGTTTATTTTGTGTATGGGTATAAAGTGTAACTTCACACGCGCGTACATAAATATATGCACCCAAATTTTAAGCGTAGGTACTTCGTATGTATGAGAGTATGAGGCCAGAAGGTAAAGAAAGGAAAAATTGGAAGTCACTGGAAATATACGAGACAGGTCGATTTCCAACAAAATTGACAATCCAAGACCACGATGTAATCGAAGTTTCACTACACGCACGCTACAAGCATACATACACACATACACACTTGCTCTACACGCAACTTTATGTATAATATATAATTTTTAATTTTTTCCTTGAATAAAGACTTTATCTTAAGGCGGCGATAGTAAATCGTCTTGTTCATGCGGCCGCGCCACCTCACAACGTTTAATACAACTTGCGCGGATTAGCGTCGGACAATTGAGTGGTACCAATATGGAAGGTTTTGCTCTTAGAAAAGTCCTGGGTAAGCGATGAGTACCATTATTGCTCTTAATAAGACTCAATATCAAGAAAAGTGGAGCAAAACAGTTCGCGCTTTAGAAGCAGAAGGAAGATGATGCGGATGATGTAGAAGTCATAAACACCATAATATATGATCATGGTTCAGGGTTTAGATCGACTCTTACTTTCATGCATCAGCAGGCTAACCAATCAGATCTCCAAGAGGATAGCAAAAGCTCAAGCAAGTTTTCGTAGTTCACTCCATTTGCTTTATTATCCTTGGCCTTTCATTGGACTAAAAGCATTAAATATTTTTCGCTTATCACCACATTTCGTCCACAATAAATTCAATATAAATAGAGAGTGAGCAATAATCCTTATAAATATTAAAGCGAGAGATTTTAATTATAAATCTTCATTAGTTTTTGTAAAATATAAAGTTTTAAAAATTACTTTAAGCATTGTTTGGCACACCCCTGATTTTCGTCTGGATCAAAATTATTTTTGTCAGAGTCTTTGATACAATTAATTTTCGATGCGAAATTCTAGAATACCCTTTGCGATCAGTCAAGGAGAAAAAAATCAATTTTTGTTGGTATTTTCTCCAAAAACCTTTGATCTCATTTGAAATATGGAAAAATATTTGTTTATAAAATTTTTTTTTTTCATGTTTACTTCAAATAATTTCTCGTTTGAGTTGCGGTCCTATTTATATCCAGTCAATAAGCATTATGTTAAAATAAAAATGATTTATAATACATATAAACCATTAACATAGTTTATAGATTTTTCTAGGATGAAGGACTAACGTCATCTGTTGACATTCTAAGCATGTCAGAATAGACGCGCCCAGCGAGCACGGAATGCTCGAGTGAGTAACTTGAATCCGCTTATATCTTGCATTGTGAATCCCTTTGAGCCGGCAACAATGAATGAACATTGGCGGTTTTAGCAATACGGAAATAGGCGCGGCACAGCGAGCCCGATTCCGCTCCCGTGCTTCGAAAAGCGCACACGTTTCTTATCTGTTCGCTCCGTGTAACTTACTTTGTAACTTGTGAAAATTCTTGTTGGATTGTCATAAATATATTTAGTGAAAATAATTTTGTGCAACTAAGAAGAACTGTAACAAATGTCTAATTTCAATCAATTTATCCCATCACCATTCCATTCATTAAAACGCAGAAAGTGCCGGTTGCACGTAAAAATAGCCTACCACCCACATAAAGCGTAAACCATGCAAACGGACTGCGAGTATTTATATAATTTATAGAAACGTACTTGTTGTACATATTTTAATAAGGGCGAGTCTTCTTCGTAAGGCAAATACCTCCTGATACGTATATTCACTACTTACGCACATACACAGTCAAAACTTAAAGAGTCATTCATCATTCCATCCTCTAAAGGTATTTTATTTAAATATTTACCGTTCATCGTTTTAATAGTAAAAAACAAAATAGTTGTGAGTAAAAATTCTTAAAAAACTTTAAAATGAATTTTAAAATGCCTTTACACTGAGTGAAAAATAATTCTATTTGTCTTCAAAACATTTTTTATTATGATTTACTGCTGCCACCAAACACATCCTATGTATAATTATTATTTAAGTAAAGTAATAAAGATCATGTTGGGCACTATTTATATTCAATGTAAATTTTTTCAATATTTATTTATTTATTATTAACGCCCTAGTAAGATTTTACAAACGCCTTGCATTTTGCCCTGAACTGTTGACTTGAATATGTTTTTTTCGATCATTTAAGAGTGAAGCTTCAGTATCAAAACATTGGGAGTACACACAACACAGGATAACGAAAGAATCCTAGAAATTCTTTAATTCAATATACAACGTTGTATATTGAATCCTAGAAATTCTTTAATTCAATATACAACGTTGTATATTGAATGAAGCTATTGAAGATACAGCAGTGCTAAAATTATAACGCGCGTTCCGGTACTACAAACTCAATGTACAAGTATACCTGTTTCCATTTAAGAAAGACAATATAATGGTGTTTATACCCGTAAACACCAACATGAAGAAACAATGTGCGTCATACGCATAGCTTACACATACTATCTTCTGGTTTGTGTCTTTTGGGGTATAATGCCTTGTTATTACGACTTTTCTGGCCGACGTTTCGGATTCCATTGCAAGGTCTATCATCAGGCCTAATGATGGACCCTGCAATGGGATGAAGGTTTTACAGCAATAGAAAATGCGTATTAATTTTGGCACCATATAAGAAAGGTTAAAACCAGCATATTTTTATTGATAATATCTTAGTACGTCTCGAAGTCGTGAGATATTAGGTTGCGATAAATCTGCAGCAGGCGTCGCATTCTTTGATTTCCATTCCCATCTGAATAATATCGGAGCGAGCCTCCCCGGAAACCCACCCCTAATGCCGCTGTAGTTTGTGCCATCTGCTCCGCTGCCTCCACCATTCGGATAACATTATGTTCGGCGCATATTGCCTTCGCTGAGTGCCTACTATTGCATTGTCGGCTATGTAGGTCATATCGAAACCTCCTTTCAAACGAACCAGAAAGCCTTATTTTGTTTATTTTCATATCAGTACCGACTAACTATAATTTACTTAAAATATTTACTATATTACGTTCAAATTTTGAAGAATATATTTACTGGGTTCTGCTAGAGAGACGTCATTAATTATGCATATTTATCGATGTCCCAAAAAATGCAGCTATTTATATAGATAAGTAGGTATGTAAGTCTGGTCATTTTTGGGGCTTAAGACCTATTTTAAATGATCACTTTACACAACTTAATATTCAAATTCATCAAATTTGAAAAGTTGTGTGTTTGTTATTATTTATGAACCTTATTATATTGAGGTATAGATATATAAAGTATATAGGTATGTACACAAAATTTATTTTTATAAATTTTGGGAAGACTTCGGTTGCTGGGTCATGTGGAGAGAATATCCGAGCATCAAGCAACAAAGTCCCTGCTGAACTCGAGGCCAATAGGGCGAAGGAGCTTAGGAAGACCAAAATTATGATGGAGTGATAACGTTCTTAAAGACATCTCTGCCTGAGAGCTTCGAAACTTGGGAGAGCAGGCACTTGACTGAGATGAGTGGTGGAAAATTATTGAGGAGGCCAAAACCCACCAAGGGTTGTAGTGCCAAGAATGATGATGATGATGATAGGTATGTATATTTATATAGGTATATTTGATTCTAAATGATCGAAAATTTACGAAAATATCTGTCAGTCATTTTCAAATTCAACGCCATATCCGCCGTGATTCGGTTTGGCAATGGCGTAATTTTCGCCACTCGCGTAAACGGCCGATGACAGCCGAGCGCGGCCGAAAGAAAGCTGAGAAGACTCGCCATATGATAACTATACATTTTATTGTCTATAGATATTTTTTTTATATAAAGTTTTATATAAAGCCAATATAAAGTTTTCTACAACATTATCATTCATAACCACATTGTTGTACTTTTCGTTAATGATAATCTCTGCGCCAAATTCAAATCCTATTTATGAAACAAGAAATAATGCCGCTTTCTTATTCAAAAATCATTTTAGGCATTTTTATCTCATGTTCACAGATGATTATAATACAGTTTTATATTTTAGTATTAATTCTTATTGTTTATATTAAAAAAATAAAGATTCTTATATCGTTTTAGGTGAATAAAATCGATGTTTTCAATTAGCGACCAAGCAGCAAGCTGTCAAAAACTCGCAGCGTTGCCAGTTTTATTTTTTGGAATGTAATACTGAAGTCAAATGACATTAATGTATTATTTTTTGCAAATAAATAATTAAGTAAATCCGATAATTAGTGCTTATGTACTTATATACTTATGCAACATTTAAAATAAAGATATTAATTTACATGCACACATTTTTTTATTTTGGTTAAAAAAAACTTTTAATGATGACCTCCCGAGTACTAGGCGTATAATCTTAAAACCATTTTCAGTGACTTTCGTGTTTAAATAAAATATTTACTAATTTTAAGTCTTACATTTGTCTCCGCCGCCACGATAACGTGACAATATAGCTTCAATATTCGTCATGTCAATATATCGTCTTATAATTCTTCAAGCTACAAACAAGAAACTCTATTTCAAGAAAGAGCAATATCGCCGTTGCCTAAAATAAAAATGTTGATTTTGCTGCTCGCACAATTGATACTCGTCGATCTTTCGTACTTATTACTTTTCCATTCGATGCCTTATTTGATTGGTATTGAACAATATAAACTCAATAAATACTAATGTGGTGAAAATACCACTAAATAAAATAATATTCTCTAATACTTCACCACTACTAAATTTAAATTTAAATTTCATGCAGGTAACATATTGTTTAAGACCACCATGTGGCTGAGTGTAGACGATGATTAATTTTTTTAACCTATTTGTATAAAACGTACTTTTTTGTAACCTTTTTTGTATAAAATGTACTTGCATGTAAGTAAGTTATAATAATTTTAAATTTTACCTTTCTCAACATAGAGCTCTCTAGTAAGACAGGCATAGTAAAATAAAATCTTATCAATGTATACAAGTAAAGCAATGAAATAAATAATAAATGAACTACTGTTACTTTTCCAATAACCATCGTAAAAACACCTCCTTCATCTAAATTCTAATAGTTTGGAAACTGTATCTCGATTTGTTATTAATTAATTTATTCTCTCAAAATTATAATAAACTAAATGATCAAATGTGTATACAGTACAATGTTTAATTGAACTACACGTTTTGCACAACAAAGCACCTGCTATATTTATAGTCAAAATATCATTTTTGCGTGAAAAATTTTTTTATTTAAATTCTCTGAATCAGTAGAAATTTTTATATATCAGTATATTGAACTAAAACATGGATCAGATAACTTTATCTTTGCCGATATTAATAATTCAAGCACTCTCATTTGGTTAATTAAAATACGGTATTTTATTTCCCAGTCGCGGAGAGCCAGTTCTAAATTTCGGCAAAGGTATCAAATTATTTCGCTCGGGAAATTCATACTTATTCTGCCAGGCTTACCTTAATAATTATTTTATTAATATTATAAAGATGAAAAGAAGTATGGACCAATTTGTCTTTGGCTAAAGATGCCGCTGATACGTTCAGAAGTCTTTAGTATTTTTTTCATTTTGTTTTCAACAGGAATAATCGTGATCATAGACCAGCGACTAAATATTATGAATGATGGCCTGGATGGCATGTCTGCCTTTTCAGCATGTCTCAGGATCTGCATCGAAGATGTAACTAGATCCGCCCATCCACTCGGTGATCTTCCACGAGATCTGATTTCTACCATTCAAAAATGACCCGTGGATAAGTCGGTGCTTAAGGGCGGAGAGTTAAAATTGAATTTAAAAGGAGTAGCTTGTTGGTCTTGTGGTTGGTAGAGATGGGTCGTTCATGAACGAACGAGTATTTACTGAACTTTACTGAACGAACAAACGGTATAGTTTAGTTCAGTCACTTAAGTTAAGTAAACGTTAGATTACTGCTGCCGCCAGGTCCGGGCTGATTCGTTGGCGAAACGGGGATGGTGGAGTAGAGTCCCGTATCCTGGTCCTCGCTTTTGAAGGCAGCTTCAGTTTCAGTTTTTTATTGTTCTATTTTTATCTTTCTATTGTTTCTATTGGCATTTTTCCTCGCGGTTAATGGAGCGTCAACTCGGTCATAGATGTCAGATATCAATCTCGTGTATTTTATCTTTGCTCATGTATTTCGCGCTTCCACATTCGTCATCCTCCGATATTAGTTTTTTATTGGTTATGTTCAGTTCCAGGAAATCTATTAAGATACAAAACAATACATTTTTTTGGGAAAAATTTGTAAACGGTGCCATACAATTATGGGCAGAGTGGCAGCATGTGATTGCATTCATCTTTTCGACATCCTGGTAATTACAAATTGTAGATATTTATTCTCTGCCACAGATTATACAGAGTATCTAATGCGGTAGCTATATTTACGCAGCTACCGTAAGTCGGGTGCGCGCGCAGCGAGTGATTGTTTGAGTATGTCTCCCGCACTCACAATCACAGACGCACCTTACCTCACCTGTCAATGGAATAGGTGATAAAACTACAAAAAAATACACTATAAGTCTTCTTATTTGTGTTTTCTGGAGTATTTTTCCATGTTTTTAACGAGTTACTGGGCAACGTTTCGGATCCCATTGCAGAGTTCGTCAGCACATGACGAAAACACAAACCAAAAGAGTCTGAATGTCGTGGAAATCCACGAACATTTAGTAAATACGCGTAGGAGGAACCTATAGAAACTGTATGAATTTACTCTAGGATTTTTCATCTGTAATACTTATAGTTAAATTACTTAATTGACTTTTCTTAATAAAAATAGATATAAGAATCGCGAAAATAATAATCTCATATTTATTTCGGAACAATGAAAAGTATATATTTCGCAGGTAAAAACCTTCTTCATTATACATACATAGCTATCCACCATTTTTTTTAATAAATTTAAAAATTGTCGGTAATGTACAGGCGTAGTTTAATCTAAAATATCTCTGATGTCGATAAGATTTCGATAAGAAGCACTTTGTTAAATGAAATGATATTTCTATTTTCCCGGCAGTTTTATTTCCCGTCAACATTTTGAAGAACGCCCACCGCCCGCCCTAACGACCTCTCGATCAAGCCCCTGCACCTTGACCCGTGTTATTTCCGGTGGCATTTTCAAACACCTCTTTGTTTTGACAGGGCGAGGGTGGGGGAGGCACTAATGGGGCACGCGGCTGGCACCTGTTAGTGCCGAAGGCTTTTATCTCCGTTTACACACAGCATCCACCTAGTTAAAGATCACATAGATTATACCATCTTTTGTTTAGTAATGAAGACTGGGCTTCGATCATCTCAATTTATTATACATATCCAAATCGCGTTACCTTCATTTTAATATTTTTAAATATGAGCAATACGACAGCTTGAGTATTTTTATAGGAAACATGCAGTTGATTCTGAACAGTGATAGTTTTTAAAGTAGCATCTGCTAATGTTTCATTGTTTTACTCAAACGTTTGTTAACTTTTTTGTTTTGTATATTTTTTGCTGAGTTATTTTAAAATGTGTACCGCTTTTGTGATTATTACTGATTGCTTTCTCGTGTACCTGAAATACTATTTTAAATTGTAAGGATATCCCTCTGTTCCTGCTATTTTCTTCAATAGTGCTATGAACCATGTTCATACAAATAAATATTCAACCCTTTGTTTTTGGGTGCCGTCTTCATAGGTCATTTGTTCTTAAAAATATATTATAAATATATTTTTTTAATTGTTAATTAAAATACTTCAATACTTATTTCTGACTTATTTTTTTATATATTCATTTGCTTCAAATTTGACAGGAACTCTAATTCAAGGTCTTGCTTTTAATGGTAAATATTTTGAGGTTAATGAAAGGAAAATATAACATAATATTTGAATTAAATATATTTTTGTTTACTCCAATGAGGGAGCGGTTTCTGTAAAATCGTTAGCAATTTAATAAAAAATACCTTTTGCAGTTACATTAGTTTATTTAAATATTCTCGAATGTCCTGAGACCTGATGTTAAAAATAATTGTTTTGAATATTTAAAGCAAATAAATCATGGAGTAACATTAAGATTAAATTAAAAAATGTTATACATTTAACCACATATTTAATACATACTAAGAATCTACCAGCTGCTGAAAAAATATTTTTCTTCATCAGTTTAATAAAAACTGAACTTAAACAATAAAAATATACTTACTTTAAATACAAAGTTTTGTAGAAAATTTAAATATTAGATAAAAGATGCGGAAAATTAGCCTAAAAGATCAGAAATTGCTAATGATTATGAATTTTTTTAACAAAACACAACCATAAAAAACTTGCTGAAAAATGTAATAATTTTAAGTTAATGATTACTTTTTAGTGACCAAACGAAGCAATGGGACTTTAATGATTTTGATTTTTATAACAATTATATAGGTTAAATTAAATTTTAAATGTAATTTTTATTAAAAATTGATTTTATTATTTGTCTATGTACGTATATTTTATAAATTACATATACATGCTTCGGAAAAACCTTTCCATCGTCAGGGTGTTTTATAAATAAGGTCAAAGTATCAAAATGAATATGACTTTTGTTGTTTGTTTTTCAAAATTGTTTGAAAAATTATTTTTAGTTATAATAACTGAAGTTTGTGATTACACATAAATATTGGAAAATATTTTAGAATTGTGCTAGTAGTTCAATTTAATTTATTATTAATAATATTTTGTTTACTATTACATGCTTTACTAATTTCTAATGATTCTAAATTATTCAATTTCAAATCAAAATTATTTATGTGTAAAATAGAAAGTCCTAAATTTTTATCAAAACCGCGTTCATTTTCTAATAAATGATTTTAAAATGTCAATCTGTAAATTGCTTAACCAATTAAAAAAATAATTTTAACTACTACTTGTACTACACACACAATATTTAATTTACTTATGATTACCTACAACTATAATTTCGAGAGGAGCTACCCCTCATGTCATCAGATATAGCTAATAATCATCAGGCATAGCTAATAAATATAATTACTAGTTATTACCTATATCTGATTATGAAACGGACAGCTCTTCTCGAAACCATAGCAGGTTGTAAACAACTAATAAAGTGTGGGAATAGTACAACGCTCAAACAGAAGTGATATTTTAAAAAAATGTTGCAACATAAAGTAACTGAAAAATCATTAATGATCCAATTTATAAATTTTATCAACAATATTTTGATGAATTCAATTGTTTTAAATCATTTTTGTATAAAAAATAACACCAGATATAGATGAGCTATTTAAATAAAGTATAGGGCAAGTTTTCTTCTAAGACAGAGGCCCAAAAGAGATGCTGGAAAGGCCAACTTCAATTAATCAAAGGGCCGTTAGGGTACGATCTGCAAGGGTTGCGAAGGCTCTTTATGTAAAGTCCGCAGGAAAATTCTAAATTAATTGTAAAGACTCGGCGTTCTAGCTACACAGACAAAAGTGACAACCATCTTCAATTAGTTAATTGGTAATTACAAGAAATTTAGTGAGCGGGTTTGACAAAAGGGAAGAAAAATTATTAAAATGAATAATATTTTAAATTTATTACAACCCCAATCGGCGGATAGCGTGGCCGCACCCGCTGTCAGGCGCTGGTTTGGTATCTTTCAAGAAAATTTCTCTCACGGTTATTTTAGTAGACATTTCATTTCACAAGGGGTTAAAGAAGGTTATTAGAAAAACTATATTTTCGGTGAAAATTCTTTAAACAAAAGAGCGAAAAATTATTAAATAATCAATGAATATAATACTGCATGTTGAATAAATAGAGGATTGAATATAATGTTTTAGTAATTTAGTGGAACATAAGAGTGAGGATATGATGGTCAAAAAATATGCAGACAAGCGTTGAAGGCAACAGGAACACAGAATATTCACAAAATATCTGGCATGATCAGATAAACCAATTATCGGAAGATAGCCCTGTTAAAAGCTTCAACCAAAGAGCGTGTACGGGAAGATGCATAAGAGGGAATGAGTTAAAACAGCGCCAGAAGAGAGTGATCTTTTGATCTCGCTGTATACGTAAGAAAAAATATGACGCTGTATACGTTAGAATAATATAAATGTTGACGCCACCAGAAAGAGAAAGCAATTGCGGAAGGCGTGGCATGATCAGATTAACCGTATACAAGAAGATGGCCCTGTTAGGAGCCTCAATAATCGTCGAGCTTGCATGCGAATATACATGTATGTGGTTTGACAAGATTCGGCTGTCAAGACAGGATATAGCGCTCTGTTTATGGGGGAGCGTATGTTCTCTTCTTTCATCTGTAGTTCCTAGATGTGGGAAAGAAGGACTCCACCCACGTTTTGTAGTGATCCATGAATAAGGAGAAGGTTGTTTTATGGTCACCACTGAAATGTCGCGTTTTTGTTATATAATAATATCATTATGGGTGGTGTTTTCCTTTTTTTTTACTTACAGGGCCTAGCCTTTCAAACTTTACCAATAAACCACTGAACGCGGTTGCCGAGAACGTACTTGTTCTCTCATATGCAGAATTGCTTCCACACGATCTAACTGACCAACCAACGCTCAGGGTTATCTTACCAGGATTCTAAGCTGTTGCCGCTCTCTGAACGGCACTAATGCCAGACTCGCCGCTGGTCACAGCTCGTTCAGACGATGAAAGTGAAAAGTTATTTGACTCTGAAAATTTTCAGTGGTTGTGGTTCATTCCCTTTACTTTCTTTCAGATTGGTCACATGTTATGAGGAATAGTATGGAGAAAGTAAAATAATAACAGGGCCTGTATGGTTTTACATGAGGTTTATTACAATGAGATGGTATCCAGTCAATTCAGTACACAGAGAATAGTTCATAAGGCACAAATTCTACAGTATGTTATACAATTTATAAACGTGGTTTCATACGGGACAATGAAATACAATAGTAAAAGGTTTAAGAAAAACACAGCGCCGAATTTTCAAGTATTACCCTGGTGGCTACTAAAGTCAAAATTGATGCTCCTTTATAATTTTATATATAAATAAAAATATTTATTTATTACCAAATGGAGGTTGAGTGGGAGCTCTCATAAGGAGATTATGTATAAATACAAACAAACTCTTGAACCTCTTCTAAGGTTTGTTGTTCTTTAAGTGCGAGCTCTCATAAGGAGATTATGTATAAATACAAACAAACTCTTGAACCTCTTCTAAGGGTTTTTGTTCTTTAAGATTTTTAAACTGATCACTATAGTGAAATTTAATCTCAGTCGGGTCCACTACAGAATATTAATTTACATATAGTTAATCTTCGAGAGGTCGGCCCAGTAGAGGCTCATGGGATGTATGGATAAATATGAGCAGGGATTGGAACAGACTTTATGTTTCCTATTTTTAAAGTTACATCACTTGAGTTCGATTAATGTCACTTGGTTATCCTTTTGATAACTTTTTGTAAATAGTTTGCGAATGTTAGAGATTAGCCATAATTGGCTCCTGTAAATTATGTGTAGATATAAACAAACACTCGAAACCTGTAATTTTTCTTCGGAGAATGGAGTGGACCGACCACCTTTAGTAAGGTTGGTAGCCCTGACCAGCTGTAGGAGGCGGCGGACGGTTGGTCTTCCGCCAGCTGATTAGTCGGAATGCCCGAGCGGGACCGAAGTTGATGCGATTATGAGAGTCGTCCTGTCGCGGTCGAACGATTATTATGATGAGGACGCCAATGACGGCTGAATCTTATGAAGTCCAAGAGCACGGTATTTTTATTAAAAGTTAAAAGAACAGGCGTTGTTTAATAGGGCACGAAAACGATTATTTTTTGCATACCCCTTTTTGTCGGGGAATGTTCATGACGCCAATAGTAATGTATTATATTTTTAGAAAAAGGCGCTCGAGGCGCTTGCGATGAACTTTTTAACTTTTGTCTACTTCACCCTTAGTCGTTTATAAAACATAGAGAACGATTATTATTATGTATTTATTGCGAGACCGACATTGTCTCTCACGACGAAATCGTTACTATAAGCGTTTAAATTAGTTGAACACACTGTTTAACTTTATAACACGGCGGGAAGTATATTATTTGCGTTTAAATCATTTGAACACACGGTTTAGCTTTGTAACACGGCGAGAGGTATGTTATTGGCTCACATTTGAAAAATAACAACAAACAATTCCGACACCGTAACTTTTATGCAAATGGCGGCTGTAATTTGCTTAGAAGGCTAGCGGAAGAGGGTGCGGGGGGGGTCACGCGCGCCGGGACAGTCGCTCCAAGAGTATGGCAGCGCGGCCCGCCGCGGCACGCTCTCCGTCTCCTCTGCGGAGGCCCCGCTAAGACGGTCGACAGGGATACTATCATTGTGTGTGTGACTCGTAAGCCTGTGTGTATAACCTTCGCGCCCGACACCGGCCGCTTAGCTCGGCGTGTGCGATTTCGTGTATTTTTATGGTTACGACGGAATATGTAATATTTACTTATTTATATATATTTTGTTACGACAGAATAGAAATACTTCCTTTCTGTCTATATAAAAGGAAGCATTACACCACTCATTATGTAACGGGAATTCTCCAAAGTCGTGGAATGTTTGATGAATTTATTTACTCGATAAAACAATTACAAGTTATACATAATTACAATAATAAAAATAATGATAGACTCGACGGAACAGATTTTTTGGCCTACGCCGGGGATAGTTGAGAGAATGACATACCCGTACAGGGCATTGGCTTGGGCGTTGGCTTGGGAACAAATAACTCTCTAGAAGTCCAGTGGTACCTGTGTTGGCTGATCGCTGATGGTGCTCGACTGTTGATCCGCGTTTCTATGCACCGGTGTTTCTATGCGTCTGTGCAGCAGGCTTGCTACGTTTGTGTGTGTGTGTGCCCTTCATTTTATCAAGGGGTCAGTGCTCCTTTATTCACGCGCGCGTGTGTCGTGATCTAGATTGGTGGTTATGTATTTATGGGTGTGAAACGTCATATATTCTCTTTGCTGATCCATGCTACAGAAGTTTTTATTCGCAACATGGCTACAAGAGAGGAATTTTTGCAGTCAAGACCTGATCAGATCTAATTCTTCACTTGTGATCTCTAATGCTGCTCTGTCTAATGCAGATATTTTTTGGACGCCTCCTCGCGCCTTTTGCACCTATATGAATGTATGTGGTATAAAGAGGACGTCCAATTAAGCATTAAAAAATGCTGAATTGGGTGACAAGGTGGGGGCTATTGCCATGTGGTATTTCTTCACTGGTTCATACTTTTTCTTTTCCAATATCCATATGTTGGCACTGTGTTAGAGTCCGATTAAAATGTACTGATGTGGGTTACTTATTTCTTGAAAAGAGATCAGATGCCTACGCAACTCTTTAGAATTGAGAATTAACCGTACCGTACCATCCAACTGTATGTTTCCACTTTCAGTCAATCTATGTGGAAGACACATTACTTTATTGAGTATCAAACGTATCTTACGTAACTCGTGAAAGCATTTATTTCAATCACTGTACCAGTAGATTTACAGAACATTACCTTTATTTTATTTTGACGACGTTAACAAATTAAAACTTTCTATACTGATCGAAGTTTTGTATTGTGGGCACGCCCCTCCTTCCCAGCGGCGGACAAAGACAATGACAGCTGTATCGTCACTCAGCCAATCACAAACAAGTTTGGAGATGTGACAGCTACTTTCTTTCGGAATTGTTTTTAGGTATTAAGAAACATACAATTTTGAAAGAAAACGGTTAGCTTAGTAGGCGTGATCTTGTAGAATTAATTTTATAATTAACCACTTTGTTTCAAGGTACATTATAATATAGCACATTTTCAATTATCCAGGTGAAAAAATCCCTGATAATCGATTTCGCGGATATTCCAAAGCATTGAAAAGTTTACTGAAAAAATAAAAAATGCAAATATCTCACATAAATGTGTCCGCGCACGATAAATATTTGCCGGAATATTGCATGGTTATCATAAACTTTTGATTTAGAGAAGTGAGAAAGTAAAAAGTAAAAGATTTTGCAAAGCTACTGTCATAAATTACGCGATATTTTGTAAAGAAGTCACAGCAACTAAAAGCAACCAAGCCTCATAAGGCACTAAAAAAAACTAAATAATAGACATTAAATAAATTTCATTGAAAAATTTGGCAGACACTTCGTGGTGATCATTATAATTAAAAATATGTTTTACTTTGCTTTGTAATACACACACAAAACATGAGTTATTAAAGTACTACTATGAGGAGCGGTCCCTCTCATCATCAGATGTAGAAAATAACTAACTTAAATACAAAATTTATCAATCTAATCGGGTAGGTGAGGGGGGCGCACGATGGGAAAGGGAATTTTTTCCCCAAAAAGCTCTAGGAGTGGTGAAGTGGACTGAAATTATTTAATGTGTTTCTAGAATTCATTTTTTTTAGGATTTCAACGGTTTTCAAATAACAGACCTAAACAAAAATGAAAAAGAAGATGGAAGACGTCTCGGAGATGATGGAAAACATATATTTTTTACTCTTAATTGGCTTTTATCAACAATGTGGAACATTTTCGTTTCAATTTTTTTTTCAATGACTTTAAAATTCATCCCGGTTATTTGCATCGTTCGTCTTGGGTAATCGGGAGTCTGCTACATGTGTTGAATTTTTGATGAAACATTGGAGTCCCTAATCTGTGATTCCGCTCACTTTGAGCGCGGTTATTAAAATATTTAATCCCAAATTTGAAATATTCGTTTTGAATACAACATTATACCACTAATAATATCTATTAATGGTAAGCTTAACTAATTTATATAAGGACATAACGCCAAAAATTGATCTGAGTGATTTTTTTCCAACTGGCAATCTATGTCTTCAAAAGGCGACACTGGTTTCGAGAAAGTAAAATGTAATACATTTTATCTTAATACTAGCTTTTTAAAATTATTCAGTCTCAATTATGAAAGATAGCTATTTGTAAAAAAATTCGAGGCGACCGTCTGATAGATGTCATATCCACGCGTAAACTCCACGAGTCTGTACATACATAGAAATTTAATGTCAGAACTTTGAAATAAAAATCGGCTGGCCGGGCTTGGATCACGCATTACCCATTACACAAAATATATTAACCTCGTCAATGAAATGTATCCGATTGAAAAATAAGCAATAAATAATAAAGATAGATTCAATATTCGTTTCGTTTTTACGACTCCCATTCATTTATTTATTTTGATCGTAATTCCAACAGCTTTTACTTTTTGCTGTTATCGTTATTTTTTATCTTTTGATGTGGAACTGATACATTTAATATTAAAAATATGCGATTACCTTTCACAGAGGCGGGTGGTGGCAGAGAATATGAATTTGAGCTAAGGTAGATATGGGGTAGGCAGTTGAATACGACTCAAACTGATTTATGGATTTCAATTAGTTAATTAACCTGCCTTTATTTCCCGGACAGGGTATTTATTTATTTGTCATATTGCGTGATGTTAATGGTTCCATGGTATATGGGGATATTTTTCTACAAAAAATATATTCCATTTAGCATTTGACATGGGTGTGAATTCAGTACTTTGGAATGAGATGTGCTTATCTAGAGCTTTCTCGAAATAAATCAAAATAAAATGTTATCCTTAATATTTCTATCATAAGTATTTTTAGGAATTTTATATATGCAGGAGGTATCATAATATTCTCAGATAAATACTTAATTTCGCCTTGTTCTCTAAAATTTATATAAACGTAAAACCCATGCTCCAATTCTCAATGCGCGTGCTTGGCATTTAAAATACCATACCACTATTAAAAGCAAAATCGACAATATACGTTCTAACCAATCAACACCCAAGGATGTGTAATTCGAAAAGATGGGCAATCCATACTTAAGTGAGAGTTGATATCGACTTTACAGTGAAACATCCTAGCAAAGAGCAATTTCCAATTAAAATATTGTTACGTGTCATGGCTGCGGGAGGAATGAATGAAAACGCTGGAAATTAATTAGGATTTTATTAATTACTGATTAATTATCTATTCAATGCTCAAAATCACTTAAAACTTAACGCAATTCTTTGCATTATACTATTTCGCAATAATCACTCAAATTTACACTTTATTATCACTGAAAAACTTTATTTGACATTCACTAGAACATTCCATTCAGTTTCCGCTCGCAGTAATCACTCCGGTTTATTTCTCCTTTCAGGTAAGAAGTTTGATTTATCGCTCCGAATGGCTCCCCGGCCGTCACGGCTTGCAGCCGACCTCGCAGTGTTTTCGCAGTTTTCAGGTAAGAACTTCGATTATTCGCTTATTTATCGCTCTATATGGCTACCCCGGCCGTCATGGCTTGCAGCCGACCTGTTTTTGCTTGTCAAACGCAACCACTACAACAACTCCCGCCGCAGGTATTTATATCTGGAAATGCTGGTATCGAAGTTAGACCTTTCCAAGACTTAGGAGAACGTTCCTGTGGCTTCTAGGTTTTTCTCGAATGTTTCAGATGCCCTACAATGTCCGTAGATCACCCTAGACCGTTTTAAATTTTTCGATAGTGTTGTGACAAGTAAAAGGAGCGCGCAATTCTTTCTAGCATCTCGTTACAATATGTAAAAAGCAAAATCAGGAATGTCCACATTTGCTAGCAAACACATGAAAATCTTTATTTAAAGGTTAAATATTTATTTATAAATAAAATGAATATTGAGGCGACAATTGTTTTTAAAAAAATATTTCTAATGAGATGTACATTTCATAGATTCTAGAGAAGTTTCCTTGAAAATTGACAGGTTTTTTGTATTCATCTCAGAAATGCCTCATTGAAATATTGCTATGTTTGCTCTTATATTCCTCAAATATTTCCTGAATTCTAGTTGGTTATTGGCGGGATTTTTGGGTATATTTTGATAAAATTACCTCTTTTCGCAGTCGTGTCATGATTATTTTTTTAAATTATGACCGTGGACCTCTAATCCAATCACAAATTGAAAAAAATATTGTAAAATTGGCGTATGTCTAAAATCAAAAAATATGTATTAATATTAATATATTCTATTTTTTTAACCATCGCTGAGACTAGAACTTTATATTGCCAGAAAAATGCGTTAACCATTTAATTTTAGTAAGAATTTAGACTCAGTGGGTTATCTTCTAATTCCAATTTAAGAGTTTTGGCTTAGTAAAACACATATTATAAACTACTTTCCATCAAATTTAGATTAATCTCTTCTGAACTTTTGACCTGGTAAATATCTCATATTAATTCGTTAGTCTGTCCGATCTTCTAACTTGTTTCAAAATTGATGAAGTTCAAAAACTTAAAAATTTCTCGACTCCGTTAATATCGGACTTGAAGAATAAAGTATAAAAGTTCCTCATTTTTCATCTGGTGCTTAAGCAACAGAAAAATTATGCCCCAACTCTATTTTTTTATTTTCCTCTAAACAACATATTTTAATTTAAATTGAAAGAGCGTAATTTTTAAAACTATTCACAGAGATAAAAGCAAAAATTACCATTTTCAAGCATACCCCATCTACCTGATTCTTCCTATCAATGTCAGCAAGGATTTTTAATAATTATTCGTTACTATATTTGTACATCGCCCAAGTTACGTCATGATTCCATTTCCTATAATACTTTTATAATGAATTTGCAAATTTTGTTTCTATTGTGTCCAACGTTATTACTACAGGATTTAATTTTAAAAATAGTACTGCAATAGGGATATAAATAAAGTAAAGGATGAATTTTCCGCATTTATTAATTTATTTTCAATATCAGTATCAGAAGTTACACACTTGTCAATTTTTATTTATAAATAACTTATTATAAACATGACCTCAATAAAATCGATTGTATTTAGCATAATTAAGTAAAAATAAGATATAAGCATAATTAGGAAGGCAGATATCATTACATTCATTTTCATTTCTGACGCTGCTGCCAACGGAATTCTGTTTTTTAATTACGTCATTTATTGGCACATTTCATACTTTGGAATTTTAATTTTTAAATAATTTAGGTGTTTTTTTGAAAAAACTAAACTTTTTTTAGTGAAAAGGCCTCAAAATACGGGAATAAATAAAATATACTGTTTAAAATCATCTCTTTATATAAATAAAAGACGTTTTAAAATAAAATAAAAACGTAAAAATTCTTACAAATTTAAAAAATTATAACTTTTTAAATAATGACTATTTCTTCATTTCATTAGTATGTATTCTAGATTATGAAGTATACTTTATATGTATAAAAACATATAATGCGTACATATAAATAATCACTAAAGCTTTGCGCCGCCTAGGACACTAAAAAAAATTTTTTTGGCCGCGGCCTGTCAATTAAGACTTATATTTTCTTAATAATTGAAAATAATGTTCAGTTTATTACATTTATATATAATAAAAAATATTCTATCAAAGTTAATGCCCTAAGAAAATTGCAGTCTGAAAACCCACATTTTCGTAAAAAAACGCCGAAATATGCATTAGCAGTGAATGTGCCGCCTTAACTTCAAAATGAAAAAATCAACCATTAATTTAACCGTCGTCCCTTTTTATCAAAACTTTTCACTTTGTCAAAATTTACGTTGTAAACGATGTTATCCAAAATTTGTATAAAAAGTAAACTTATTTAACCATTAGTCTCGTCTTGAAAGAGTATGAAAAATATGTTGAATAACTCCAAATTTCAATAGTAAGAATATTATGGTTAAAATTTTCTGAGATATTTTGCCGTGTCTACTCGATCGTTTAGGATCTAAGGTAGAATATTCCAACAAAACGTAAAGAAAAAATTTAATGGCCCTAAAATCTAGTAAAAGTATTGATTTGACATCAATAAAAAAATAACTCAAGTTTATAATTAATTGCATTATTTTGGACATTCAGTGGCACAGTGTTATTTTAATAATTAATTAACATTATAATGTTATTGCGAGTTTTCTCTTTTCTTTATAAAACTTTTACAAAGCAACTATTACAGAACTATGTTTCATTATAAAGCTAATTGATCGGCAAACATTTGAACAAGTGATTAAAGTTGGCCGGCGACAGTATTTCAGCCGACAGAAACTAAGTTATAAAACTTTTAGAAAGATTCCGTCCATCAATGTCCAAAAATGTAGACAAAGATCCAATTAATTTGACAGCCGTGTTTTGTTTTAGAGTAGATTTACCATTATTCTCTCATTGTTAGGTTTTATCTTTAAACAAGTCAAATAGGAAATTAATAAAACCGGGGTTGAGTCGTTTAAAAATTGACCGAAATAAGTCTGCAAAGTTTCAGCTGGTAAATAATTATTCAATTATACTTGATATTGAAATAAATAAATTAGACGAAAATAAAAAATTAAAGAGACGTAGATATACGTCGGTGGTGTGGTCGGAGGGAGAAATCAGTACATGATGGTTATCCGTCAAACTTCAAGTATCATAAGAGTCCAACAATATATCTCTTTTCTATGACAATTTTTCCATAAATTTACATTAGGACGCTGTGGAAGTGGAAATTAATTAAACCTGGAGACTCTAACGGTGTGTTATCCTTCACCTCTATTGTAGAAGAAGTGAACTCCACAACAAAGTTCATATAATTTACGCCCCCGGAAACACTAATCAGTCCGCCCTATACCTTCGCGGATGCAGGTCGTTCTCCTGATGACGTTTAAGGCGCCATAGTACATGATTAACGTTTTTGCTGTGTGGAGAGTCAATTTAGTGTAAAGTTTTCGAATCTTATTGACAAAATTACAGCTAACCATGCATTTAATAAATTTTATTATGAAAGGTCCATTTACCCTTAAAGCATTTGTTTAAAAAAAAGTAAAAAAAATACTTTGTTATTATGACAAAAAAAATATAATCCCGAAACCCTATTTAATCTTTCTAGCAGTACACTTATTATAGGTACACTTTTTCTCGAAATATTTCTACGTAAAGACCATATATTTTTTTAATAAATTGAATAAAAAAAGTTCAAACAGAAAGTTTGGGGGAAAATATATAATTATTTTTGGGTAGGTTGTTAAATACAACGTTTACAAAAAGATAAAAATTCACGTTCCGTCTCCTATATTGCAGCATCCAAAAAACCATTAAAACATTGATTATTTTAATTAAATTTTACATGCGTACTAAGAAAATTTTACTGTCATTAATATGAAAATATTCAAAATATTATACCTCATACACAAAAATTTGAATAAATTAAATCGTATAGTCTGTTAAAAGATCATTTTTCTTTCAAATCAGT
This sequence comes from Agrypnia vestita, assembly GCA_016648135.1. Taxonomy (NCBI): domain Eukaryota; kingdom Metazoa; phylum Arthropoda; class Insecta; order Trichoptera; family Phryganeidae; genus Agrypnia; species Agrypnia vestita. The sequence goes on from JADDOH010002828.1 coordinate 31,083, forward strand.
CGTTGGTTGGACACCAACTACGCCAGTCGTCAGGTTACGCTTCCGCTAGTTTATAAGAATATATCTTAAAATGCTGCGTAAACTTTACCTGAGTGTTAATAAAGGGAAGATATCCGTAAAAAGAATGCATTTTAGAAATCCCATATTGCGGGGACAACGGTAAATGTAGAAAATAACTTTTAACTGAATTAAAAATACTTTAATTTGAATGTCACCATTTTTATTTTTTACAACTGTCAAATTTTGTTTGTTTTTGCGGGCTGATTCTAATGTTATTTTCCATTATTCTTATCGGTTTTCTTGAAACAATATGATGTATAGACTTTATTCTGTATATACACTGAATTTTTGTCCTTTCTTTTACCTGCAAACAATATTTTTAATGAAATAAGATACTCCGTCTATTTCTTAACGGTAATTGTCATTTTTTCACGAAATAGTGTTGTGAAATCTTTTGAATCGGCATTTTTTTGTGTTTTTATTTTAACTGAAAAATTTTCAGTAAAACGATATAATATTGTTTTGAGTTTATTTGTTTTGAAAAATATTTTCAATTAAGAGGTCCTAGTACACGATTTTCGTATTTGCTGTCGGGCGCAGAATCGCCAACCTGAGCTATTTTTTGCCATTTAGGCTACTCAAAACGAGAATCGGGGACGAAAAAATCTAAAAGGCGTCTAGTCGCCTACTAGGCTACTTCAGAGACAAGTTATTTAAATCAGCCGAATCGCAAATAATTAAGAAAAAAAATACAATTACCTTTGTGTAATGCTGTCGTTGAAAGAATTTTAAGTGTAATGGGGACAATTAAAACAAAATTAAGGAATCGCCTGCAACTACCCATGCTGATCGATATTCTTAGAATTCGTACCCATATGAATGTAAGAGGTGTGTTGCAACAACTTTCAACCAAGCAATCACATGGTAAGTTTACAAGCTGGTAGAAAAATGTACGTCTCCGGATCTTGCGCCAGTACTATCACAGAAACTATACCTAATACTGCTGACGACGGCGAAAGTCTTGTTGATGCCTTATTATTGCTAGCAGAAGACGAATCAGAATAATCTTATTCTTTATTTGAACGTTATATTCTTTCTTTGTAATAATTTTAATTTTATTTATTTATTTTTCAAATTTGTTTTTAAAATGCTACCTATCTACTTACTTTACTTACTTTTAACGAACATTACGGTTTTTTATATTAGACTTAGGCCTATTTATCAATACATTATAAATATGTTATAAATAAATTGATAAAAATTACATTTTATTTTATTCATATTGATATTTTGGCGTTTGGGCTACTTTAGGCTACTTTATGTAGGTATAGGAAGCGGCGATATTAGGCCAAGCGCTGTTGGCAACTCTGGTCGGGCGACCAAATTTAGCATATAAACTTATTAAATCATTTTGCAAAACCCGATTTCACCCGACACTAATTTCGATGTTTTAAGTTTGGCATATTTGAAATAATTAATGAATTCAATCAATCAGAAAGCCCTAAAACGTAAACAAATGTTAATGTTTTCACAATTACGAATAATGATCATTCTAATTGATTGAATTCATTAATTTCAAACCTGTCAAACATAAAACGTCAAAAAAACGTCATCACAATGTAATACAATAACTGTCAAGATACAGAAATAGCAATGTTGCTTAGTTCAGAATACGGATGATTATCATTTTATTTGACATTTATTATTGCGAATTAATTTAAGATATTCGATATAAGTTACTTTCATGAAAGTCTTACGTTTTAAAAAGATAATTCAGAATTTTTTATTTCTATATTCTCTTTATACTTAACGATATTTTCATGGGTGTACGACTGTATAGTAACAACTCTTGCGTGACCGCGCAACATGAGTTGAGCGCTGATTGCTTGTCACATTCTAAATATATAAAGTCGCCTTTCCAGTAAGTTACGGACGACAACGAAATTATTATTATTATTATTATTTTGTCTTTATTCTACTTTTTAAGTATAACTTATAACACGCATACATAAATATGCGCATAATTTTTTTAAATGGTTTTTATTTGAATTATTTAACATTGATATTAAACAAAATGTTATGAAACAATAAAAAATATAGTGAAAATTCACACACGTCATACAATTTTTCAACGCTAAAGAAAAAATCATAACATAATGTTACATGTAATGGAGATCTTAAAAAAATGTTTTTCTTAAAAATCAGAATTTTGAGTGAAATTTCAGAAAGAAACAATATCCATTGTTTTACGTCCGGCTTTGTTACATCTCTAATATAAGGATTGAATAATTATCGTACAGAAAAATTTCGCCAAACTTGCAAAACTTACGTTCATGTAGAAAGGGTTACGTATGTAGCACTACGCAGTTAAAAGGTCAGGCGTTAAAGTTTGCACATTTCTATTTCGTTTTATAGTATTGTATATTTCTCGATATCGTTTTTTGTGCTCGAGCGAAATTAGCGCCATTTTTAGCGGTAAGTGATTTAACTAATGCCAATATTGAAGGTAACAGCCTCCTTATACGACTTCAACGAACGTCGAGAATCGTTTCTCAGAAAAGAATACGGTTCGTGTACAATATCCGTAACCATTTTAGGTTAAATATGTCTAACGACCGTAATAAACCTTAAATAAATGTTGGGATAAACACCTGACATCCCAATATTTCTATTTTCAGAATGGCAAAGTATGGCTTTAATTTACTGGGGTATTCTACCATGTGCGTACGACCCAACTAGATGAATTTTCGGATCCCGTTGCAAGGTATATTATTAAAGCTGATCACTTGTTGGGAATGGTATTGCGGTTAAGTATTGGGTTGCAAATACCATATCAATAGTAGGGTGTATCGTCGTCACTTCAAGACAAGATTGTTGCGACAACGCAAACTAATGAGAATAGCTTCTTCAATGAGACCAAAATAACTTTGGGGTACCATTATTATTTAAAATCTAGTGTAAACCCTTGATGCAACATATAGTATAGTGAAGATTGGAGTAGGTAGGTATTGTGAAATCAAATTTAAGAGATAACTATTTGCAAAAGTGATTTTGCGATTTATGTTAAATTTACTATTAACCCTTTCTATAAATTCTAAAATTTTTAAATTCTCTAACCGTAATCCTATGTTATTTGTATATTAAAAATTAATATTTAAAAACGAAATATTTTTTATTTATCATTTTGCTTATTCAATAATTAGTGGTTTTAAACAATGTGCTTTCTCTTTTTTAATAAAAAAGAGAATAGACCCTACACAGTAATTTTATCGGAAGCATATGCAGAACCTCGATTCGTGGTTGATATTTTAAAATAACAAACACAAAGTATCGAATTTTTAACTAATTTCAATGCGAATGAGTGACTGTGAGCAAAATCAAACATTCATTTCTCATTCAGTTCTGGGCATTGTTTGATTTGAGTACAACGTTCTTGGGGGCTGTACGTAATCCATATTCCATTTAAATTCCTCAAACAATATTTTCACTATTCATCTCACCTCAGAGATTTCTGCCCTGCAAATTTCTCACTCGCATTCTGTTCGCTAAAATAATATTTCCCATAAATTTTACATCGACCTCATTCACTAGCATTAAAAATGTATCTTAATCTACTTAAACTCCTTTAGATCATATCTTGCCCAAGAACTAAGTGTTCTTACCTCTGTAATCTACCCGACCGATTCCCCGTATCGCCCTCCGTAGTATATATTTTTACCGGATCGATCGCGCTCGCGGCGCACGTGAGCCGGTCCCGCGTGCACTTGACTGGCCCCGGGCTCCGCTCGGCGGCCGCGGAAGCAGCCGAAGTGGCGCTGAGGGCAAGGACGTGTGCTCGCGTAAATTGCAACCCTTCGCCGTAGGCCGTACGTGCTATGGATGTGTCCGCCAGGGAAGGTGGCCACATGGCGGAACACTGTTTGCTGCCGAAGTTGGCGATGGTAGAACAGATTTTGAAAAGCAACTTCCCTAATATACTTTTCACATGCCACGATGATTCCGCGGTTCCTCAAGAACGTGAGGTAAACGCGACATGAAACTATTTAAAGCTTCAAATTTTTAATCTTTTGTATTGTATAAATAAATCGTTTTCTGATATTCTGATAATATTTTTATATAAATAAAGTACCTACTTGTATCTGAATATGCCATAGTAAGGTTAAATTAGTTTAGAAATAAAAATATACTGGGCATCTAATAACGATGTCATTTTATATTCTGATCAGAACTCCGACATTAGTGGGAGGCAGATTGGAAATATACTTAGGTATACATATAATTATAATTATTTTTGTAATCAAGGTAAAACAAAGCGCAAAGTTAAATGATCTCACAGTCAACGCTGAAAATCGGAAATGGCAATGGGCTTATTTCATTATGTAGAAGTAATCGATGGCGTTCACGAGACTCAAAACGATGAAGATGACATTCAAAGAATATATCGTCATAATCGTAGGACAACAACGCACGTGATTTTTCTTAAGTTTGCAGGAGAGCAGTTTGAAGTTTTATTTACATAAAGACACTTTATGCCATAGCTCGATAACTACAAAAGATTTTCCTTTGAAACTTGGGTAAGTTATTTAAAGTGGATACATTTAAAACCTCAAATATAGTCAGCGCAGTACAACGACGTTTTTACACACGCTGCATTGTTCTACGATCGCGAATCAGAATCCTCGTTATATCAACTTCGGCGGTTAAATTAATGAGAAAAAAAATCACTTTTTATATACCATTAGATGGCTTCCTTTTTTTACTTTTTAGAGAAAAAAAATCACTTTTATATACCATTAGATGGCTTCCTTTTTTTACTTTTTAGAGAAAAAAAATCACTTTTTATATACCATTAGATGGCTTCCTTTTTTTACTTTTTAGAGAAAAAAAATCACTTTTTATATACCATTAGATGGCTTCCTTTTTTTACTTTTTAGAGAAAAAAAATCACTTTTATATACCATTAGATGGCTTCCTTTTTTTACTTTTTAGAGAAAAAAATCACTTTTTATATACCATTCCTTTTTTCACTTTTTAACGATCCAAAAAAGTCAATATGGAATTTTTTGTACATCCGTCATTGTTCTACGATCATGACAATATAATAGGAGTATTTATAGCATCATGGCAAAGATAGGACTAGGACTGAAGACAATAGGTGAGGTGAAGAGGAAACAGAAGAGGTGAAATTTCAGAGAGACCTACATACAGTCTTTGATCGAAAATTTGTATTGTACAAGGCAACTCATAACATGGCGCCTCTGTATCTTCAGGAGCTCTGTATTCGAGACAACATAAATGGGAGACGTCAAACTCTTAGGTCAGCGTCTACTTCAGCGGTGGGAAGGATTGTGGAACCGGCAAGTCAGTTCCAGAAAACTAGGTTCAGGCATTTGCGGTGGCGGGCCCCAAAGCGTGGAACTCTTTGCCCTCCCTGATAAGAAACACGGATTCAGAGACTTTATTTAAGAAAAGACTTAAAACGCACTTGTTTACAAAATCTTTCCCAGAACCTTTTTAATATTGTTGTTTTTAACGTTGTTTTTTTTTTTACTATTTTATGTTTTGAACTGTTTTTCTTTCTCTTTTCTTTTTCATTTTGTGATTCTATGATTTTAGTATGTAAGAGTTTTTTGTGTGTAAAGCGCCCTTGAGGTGAAATTTTCACAAAAATGGCGCTATATAAATAATCCAATATTATTATTATTATTATTAAGATGATGAAATATTTGTAAGTATCAAGATTATTATTTTTATTTTTTTACGCTTCAACAGGCAAAGAGACCCAATTACAGAAGCGAAATACATGGCAAAACACCCAGGCTTGAATAAATCACATAGATTAATAACATTATTGGGAATCGAACCCGAAATCCTCAGCGTGAGAAACCAGTGTCATCCCCATTGGACTACAAGGGACACAAAAAAGAAATTCAATTCATTGTCGATTTTGTTGTAATTATTTAGGGGGGATTATTTACAACTGACATAGCAAATTAAAATAATTTCAATATCAGTTGTACGTACAAAATATTTTTTTCATCTCTATATTAATAAATAGTAAATATTTTGTACAAAACTAGTTTTTATTGAATAATCCACATATTTTAGGGCTATTAATTAATTAATTAATCAATAATTAATTAATTAAGAAATCAACAGATATATACATATATATAAAATTTGAGGTCTCGTCGTTAACAAAGAAAAGTTATGTATGAGAGTATGTGAAAATAACTAATTAAGAACTAATATTTAAACAAATTTAAATAGTAACAATTTCCAAAAACAATATGAATATTTATTATATTCAAATTTCTCTTAAAAAAATTTATTCTGATTTCTTAAATTTCTGTTTATCTAAGTGCAATCCTTTGTAATATGTAAATGCAATTTAATCTAAGTCCTTCTTAATATCAAAATAATAATAATAATTTGTTTTATGATGTTTATTTCGTTACAATGATTTGTTCCAAACAACATTTACGGTTACTTCACGCTAGCTGCAAACTGAATATTTATTATATGGATATACAGATGAGGTGATAATGTTGGCTCATATCCATAAGATAACATACCGGAAAATAGGCAAACGCAGCTCCCGTCTTCCCAACCCTACGGCCCGGTTTGAATTTCAATAGAGCTTTTCAATAGAAAACCAATCTAAAAAATCCAATTGAAGATAATCGAATGTGAAAATGTACGTATACTGTACTGGCTCAATTGAATACGCAAATCAATTATTCATTGACTTTAAACATGCTGGTAAAAATAAGTTGTTGTCCGCCAAACAACAAAGCTAACAGCGACTGGGGGCGTTGATTGAAGGGAATATGAAATTCTCAGGGTAAAAAAGAGTAAGACGTATACACACGCCATCTGACAACGTGCTAGCAAAGCGTAGCACGCATAGTCAAGTCGCGCACCCAGCCCAGCATACGTTTTTCCTTCACTTTCTTGAGACACGAAATCAGCCAAACAATTCTTATTCGATCTTTTTTTAAATTTACTAGTATTTTATATTATATCTCCCTTTATATAGCTATTCCTTAGACCAATAAAATGACTATTTTATACCCAATAAAATGACCAGATATGGTAAGCGTAAATTTAACCTTTCATTTCTCGTTTAACCTGACCTCTGTGTCAGTCATTAATAATTTAGATTCCTAGACTTGACTAAGCTGTTGGTGTAGCTTTGTACTTGAAGTCAAAGCAAATATTGCCCCTGGCTTGCTGAGCCGAGCGAGAAATGAATTCTGGAAGCATCTTGACATGAAACAACGGTGTTCACCAACATACTTCTTCATCAAATCGAAGGACTTGCATGGAAAATTAGCGACCCTTTCAAAGCTACAATTCCGATAATTTATATAAAAATATATTTAATTTAATTAATTAAATCATATCGTCTGCCAATGCAGTTAATATATTTGGGAAATGTATTTAGTAGAGACGGCAAGGCTGAGAATGATATCGAAAGGAGAGTGACTACGGGAAATAAAGTTAATGGTGCACTAAATGCAATTATGACCAATAAGAATCTGTCAAAGGAAGCAAGACCAGCGGTACATAATGGCGTTCTAGTGCCAACCCTGATTTATGGGAGTGAAGCCTGGAGTTGGCAAAAGAGGAATGAAAGTAGACTCAATGCGGTGGAAATGCGGTCAATAAGATGCTTGTGAGGAAAATCTATGGTCGATAGAGTGAGGAATTAACAAATTAGTAGTGAATGCAATGCTGGCTTTAGTGTGGTAGATATAAGAAAGAAAGGAGTGCTGAAATGGCTTGGTCGTGTGGAACGTATGAACGAGGAAACGATGGTAAAGAAAATATATGAGGCGAGTGTTGAAGGCAACAGGAATAAAGACGTCCGCAAAAGACCTGGAATAATCAGGTACTACAAGTATTTGAGAATGGCCCTGTTAAAGCCGCAATAACCGTAGAACTTGTATGAGAAGATGTATGAATGTGGCCGACGCAAAAATGGTGTGCCAGGATAGAAGAGTGTGGCGTTCAATCCTCTCTGCCTACCCCTGCAGAGAAACGGCGTGATGGTTAGTTAGTTAATTAGTCTGCCACTTAAGCAGTGGTCATTTAAGGGGAATGAAAAAGCTTTGGTTGCCGGCCGCGCTGAGTATTGTTACAACATATAAACGAAAACAAACCGTATAATTTAAATATTTATATACAACTTCCAAATTTAGTAGACACGGTATTCTATCACGGGTGGAAATGGCGAACGTTACATTGGGTAAAGTGATCACTTAAGCAAGCCGTAGGATATAAACATACTTGTAAATATAATAACCTTGATGCAACGAATACTACTTTCACGAATACGAATGTCAGGCCTACTATTCGGTGAATACGAATGCGAATATTTCCACCAAGGTGGGGGAACTTGAACATACTTGTAAATATAATTACCTTGATGCAACAAATACTACTTCCACGAATGCGAATGTCAGACCTACTATTCGGTGAATACGAATGCGAATATTTCCACCAGCCGGCGGGACGCAAGCATACTTGTAATTATATTGTTTATGTCAGCTTGTGATATCACTATACGGCGTAGATGAACTAGTTTGAAGGGGGTTTATGTCCTGCATGTGCTCGGCGTAGAGGGGGGGCATCTAGAATCCACGCTTGAACAGAAGTGGTTAAACACTTCTTAAATTTCACTTACAAAACTGTATCTTCCATTCCCTTAGAATCTCGGGCTGTGATAATGTCAAACAAAGCTTACCCTGAGCCTCTGGATGCACCTTAGTTGTTATAAATATGTTTATCTTCTCCCACTATATACTGTGAACAGATTGAGCGGATTGAACAACGTGGGACACGCTATCGGTAAGTTTCTTACTTGTGTCTTTGAATATAACGTATGCTATTATATCTTGTAAATCTGTCATAATTGGGTACCGCGTGTGGTTGTGCTGACACTGTTCTAAGCTGCTATTATGAGGTTTTGATAATCAAGGCGGACGGAATCTTAAACGCATGCCGTTAACTTGACAACGATTGTATTGTTTTATATTTCAGTATTTTAACCCCGGTAGTATTATAGTTATGGCGGTACAATGTAAGGAAGTTTTGCTACTAGCGTTTATTCCTCAGCTACGCCGCATATAGTTGGCTTTTAGGCCGACTCAGGACGTGGACGATATCGGCTATCTCTCGTATAGGCGAAACTGTAGAAATCTGGAACTGTTTCTACAAGGGCCCAAAGTAATTTCGGAAATATGTTTTATGTCTCTGGCATTTCGTCTATAAGTGTTTGAAGATAATACGTGGATTTCGTGTCGATAACGGTTAGGCGTTCTATCATCTTTAGTAAATAAATCTGTTATGTTAATTACGAGTACGGATTAGTTACGTGCGTTTGTTATTTCCATAGTTAGGTAGAAAACCGTTCTATATTAGTCTAGTCGCGTTAATAAGAATACGAATTTCACCACATATTAAAAGAATTTTGGGTAGCTACGAACACAACGGAGGGGGAATTTTCCTAACCACTAGATAGATCACGACTGGCCAATTTTGAAAATATAAATTCTTAACAAAAAAAAATATATAATATTAGTTTTCATGTAAATATACTTCCGAAGTTCTAAGTTCGACTTAAGTTTTCATCTAGTAGCTTAAAGCAAAAAGCGTGTGCTTAAAAGTCACAAAAGTCGTAATAAAGCTCAATTCGGTAGCTTAAAGTCTCAAGCTTTGGGCTTTCGTAAAACTTATATATTATTAAACTTTATTGTTAGGTATTTAGCTTAGGTAGAGACAAGGTTCGTTTACAGTAGGTCCTATAAACTCCTGAATACTCCCATACCTGCTTTTCCTTATTTAATCTTGATTAAAGGTTTTTTTTGGATGTTACAGAAATATTTTCGAAAATTACCAACTCTTCGACTTTGCAATAGCATAACATGTTTTCATTTTCATTTAAAAATAGAGAATATAATCTGTTAATTTTGAGGGTACTTTGTTATTACTAATTTACAGAGCTTGGATACCGCATTTGGTTTTGTCATTTCCCTTTCATGCCCCGCTGGTTAACTTTAAACATGAAGCCTTTTGTGTCAAAGTTGCACCCAACAGAGGTCAGAACTGGGAGGACGGGGGGAAATTATTATTTGAAAACTTTTGTGGCATTGTTAAACTACAACATTAAATATATGTTTTATGTTGACAAACACTCAATCCCAGCTTAACATCTATTTTTAACGCGGCTTAAATATCACTAGAGAATCCAAATCTCGAATTAAATTTTTTATATGTACCAATAAATGATTGTATGGTATGGGACTTCATAATCGAGGATCCTCTCTTTTCTAGTTTTATATAGTATCTTTCATGTGTTTTTTATTGAAAAAACAGACAAACTTTACAAAAAAATAAAAATCGTAGGTGTAACAATGCCGCAAAATCAAGAAGGCAAATAATATATTCAACTTGATTGAGCGGTGTTTGGAAAGCTTCAATACATCAAGCCTCAGAGTGAAAATATCACAATCTCTAATAGATAAAGCTTACAGCCAGTGCGTGTTCCCATTACTTACATACGGAGCCGAAATGTGGACTCTGACTGGTAATGAATTAATCAAATTAAAAGTTTTCCAAAGAACAGCAATATGGTTTGTGGTAGGAATAACTCTCAGAGGTCTAAATGATGTGCAGTGTGGTAGAAAGGTTCTGGAAAATTTATTTATTTATAAACTCCTTATAGAGCTTTTACTAACAGATTGGTAAAGTGTATATAAATGGAATATATGGTTTAAAGAAAAAAATTAGTAACATGTAAAAATAATAATGACATAAAGTGGAAAGAAAATAATTAAAATACAGATATAAATATAATGTACAGTAAAAAGCAAGTAACTAACAAGCAGAAGCATAATGAATACATAATGGAAATTAAAAAACAAGAAATATATATATGTATAAAGTGGAAAGCAAAGCACAATAAAAATTAACATAACAGTCAGTTATCTCACTCAATCAATAATCAAAACAAATACAAATCAAATATATTCCTCGCAATGTTTTTTTTGTTGTATTTATTTTTGTTTTCAACTGTACATAATTTCCAATCACTGTAGTAAAAAACATAACAAAAATACGCAGACTTAAGTATAGAACAAAGATGTACTATTCCCTCACCAAGAGTTGAACGCCCACCGGACTAGAAGCGGCAGAAGAAGAATGCGGCAACAGAACAAGAAATCTTGGTATCCTCGAGCTTAATTGAATGACAAAGCCAGAAGGGCCATCATCATTGGCCGTTCTTCATATCCAAGGAAGTCCGTTGTGGATTAGCTTCCATTCAAGGATCCATAAGTTCAGGAGCGTCGTGGATATGGGAAGGCAGCGATGGCAGCCAATGTACGCTGCTTTGTTGCGTTTCAAAGTATTGAGTGTCATTGTGCATCACTGCCCTGCAGTTAGAAATACAGTGTGAGTGATAGATGGACGTTAAGGGTTGAATATAGTGAAGAATAACCCCCCTCTAACGCCGGCTATCAATAAAAGGCCATTCACTGTCTGGAACACATTTTTTAAGTGTGTGAGAGATTCTGGGAAGAATGTGAGTCGTTTGAAATGATGACGTGTGCGTGAGATATCACTGTGGGGAATCACATCTAGTTTATTTTTAAAGAGTAAGGACCAAATAGCCTTCCTCTTTAAGTATTTTAAACATAACATAACATGAATATCTATCAGTCCTGGTCTTGTCATCCCCATATTGTAAAATAAGCTAGATTGATAGGATCACTGATGGCAATGTGACAACTTTGATGCTACAGTGAATACACGAAATCCCACCAATGACCATAACAATTCTGATGCACGAGGCATACGTTATGAGTAGAATTTAAAAAAATAAAAAACGTAAATTTTCATTGTTTTCTTGGTCGCGGACTCAGCAATATCGAAAAAAACGGCACGAAAACAAATAAATAACTAATTTAGAAAAGGGAATATCATGGCTTTAATATGACCTAAACTTGAATTTGGAATTCCAAGTCGAATGCAAGATACCGAACTTCAAACTAGCCAGTATTAGAAAACGGCAATTTCATAGCAAAGGCCCTAATAATATGGTGGTAGCTGTGTGGTTTGCATTATTCTTTTACTTTGCCCCAAACATAAACAATGTTGACCGCGGACCGCTAATGGCTGCCATTGAGAAGGCTGAAAAATCGAATATCGAACACGTGAGGGAAGCGGGGTCGCTATTGGCCGGCCTTGGCGGCGGCCATGGCGTGCCGGCGGCCACTTAAACATGGCGGGAAAAGAAATCGGCGGCGCGACCTCCGCCGCTCCTGACCCGGACCTAGGGAGCTACTCTGTGGAGGATTCACATCACTAATCGAAACACATTTCACATCAATATAGCAACGAACAATACAGTAGCGAAATAATTATTCACTTATTTTACTGGACAGCAATAATGTTGGAGCTTATAACGTCATAGTTTTCTTTTACATATAATTTATAGTATACAAATAGTGTTCTAGGAAAATTGTTCAAAATCAATTGCTCGATATACTTATTCCTCGAATGCAAAGTACATAATATTTTCACCAAAGTCTAAAAAAAATAGAAACTGCATATAATCGTATACTTATAAAGTCTTCTACTAGAATTCTAGAACATTCTAGTAGAATTCACAAATAATTAAACTATTCTAGAAATATCGAAATCGCATCGACACCAAAGACACCGTTGTTTTGACAAGCGAGACGAGACCTTAGAAACAGCGAAACAGACTGCGAATATTGACCAGCGGTACCTACCGAGGTGTGACAAGCGTTTAATGCTGAATAAAGTGTGATTAGTGCAAAATTGTATGAATTGAAGAATAGTGCTTTAATTAGATTCGCTCACGGAATGCGGTGGAGATGAAATCATCCATTTTTGATAGAAATCCATTTAAGGTAGAGTAAAGAATGAAAAATATGGCTAAGGCTTTTTACGTAATTTTGTTATACTTTATGTCATTCGCTATATGTTTTGTTTTTCTTTATATATCACTTTATTATAAGTTGTTTTTCATAGAATTATAGCTTATCTCCATTTTTATGTTATTAAAACCTATCAATCTATATATTTTTATGTACATTATTTTTTTTAATGGTACGTTGTATCGTGTATAAATAAATAAATGTATTAGCTCACACAACATTATGTGTGGAACTATATAATTAAGATAAATAAATATTCTTTTTTTGATTCCTCATTACTTAGTTTAAGAATCGGAATTTTATATTGGGAAATCTCTTTGTTTTTAGAGTGTAGATCACTTTTTTAAAATATCTCTTATTTAATGATAAATTCCCGGGATTTTCTTAAAGTGAACGTTCTTCGGGCATGCCAGGGTTAATTCAAAAAGTAAATAATCAAACATCACGTGGACTCTCGTTGCTTTTTCGATACGAAAAGTCGTACACGTCAAACAAACGTAATAATATTAAAAACATAATTTTTAAACGCTAAATATGTAGAATTGCAGAAAAACAGGTAATATAGATACTCTATTTGATTTGAGCATTGTACTTTTCATTTTGCGACATGGTAAATATGCTTTAGTAAAACATTGCAAATACGCGCTAGTATTTTTGCGACAAACGATTTTTTTATAATGCCCTGTTATAACTGTTGCGAAATAAAATATTTATTTATCTGTATTATTCATAAATACAAGCATGCTAAATGTTTACGAATATCCACGTTGCAGCCGAGCACTTTAGCACTGAATCACTTTACTAATAATAAACCTATTATATTATTTCACATTGTTAATCAGTGAATGTGTTCGAATAAATAAATACTGTTGATTATCAATATGTTTTAAGCAAAAACTTTGGCGATATTAAAATTACTTTTTTAATATTCTTAGACATAGAAGTCTCACGTCAATAATACGTAAACCATATCCATTCGATTTACTTTAATTCAACACGCCTTATTTTTTTTTTTATATATATATTTATTAATTTTTTGACATTTATTACATTGTAGATATGCCAAACTGCAGAGCAGTTTTACGGCTATTAGTACCATGGTTTGACGTTTTAAACAATATTAATATTGTTCTACACAATGTTTGGACATAGATGAAGTACAAAATTTATCCTTAAGAATCTAAAGAGTAACTAGGCAAAATTTGGTTTCAATCGGTCCAAGGATGGAGGATTGTACAAAAAATATACAGACAAAATATACAGATATATCAATATACTAAGGTAAATTTATAGTTTTGGAGGTAAGTTTATAGACTCCATCACAAATATAAAAATAAATTAAACACCTGTTTGTAGGTTCCACTTTTTTACTTTTTATGAGACGCATTTTGCCTTACGAGGCCACATCATGATAATGTCCTCATAAAGCGAAACGCGTCTCGTAAAAAAATTAAATAAAGAGAACTTTAAAGTGTTTTTTTGATGTTCGTACGTTTTAATACGGTAATTTTTTTTAACCTCCATTTGAAAATAATGTGAGGCCTGCCATTAATAATTGATTTGTGAAATCAGTTCGAAAGAGTTCTGTATCGTATCGAAATCGGTCGACATTAAAATAAAGTAACGAAATAAAAAGCAGAATGAATGGCACACTGTCCAAATTCATTGCAATACACGACACTATCTTAGGATCTTGAAAGGCCAATAGCAATCTAGAGTTATTTAAAATATTCGGGAAAAGACTGGAACAACCTAGAAGCGACGGGAACCTTCTCCTAAACTCTAGAAAGGAAAGAATCTTTTCGAGAATTCGATAAATCCAGCGTGTGGGTATAGATCGCGGGAATATGCTACGGCGAAGGAGTTCTGTTTTTGACAGTTAGTTCGGTTCGAAGTTCGCGCGAAACGACTGCTAGGTATGTCCACTCACGAATTTAGGAGCGATAGATTTCAGCGAAAAAGTCGGGCGAGTACTTACCGAAAAGCGAAATAAAGAAACGTGACTTTTGTGTACGAGAATTGAATATTCTAGGAGCGATTAATAAATTATTCCAGCGATAAGAAAGTCCTTATATGTTAAGCAATAATACAATTGCTTAAAAATGTTATTTAATGAATAGCGTAAAGTTTGATTCATGCTAAGTGACTATGTTCATTTTAATTAATCAATAATTTATTTCTAGTGTTTTCATTTGTTTCCCGCAACCAAGACCAGAGAAAATAAATAATCAGTATGATTAATATTTACGTCTAACCACAAAGCAATGCTACTAACATCGATAATAATATGAATTACGCAGAATTGAAAGCAAGATCATGTGAAAGATAAGTATGTACGTAAGCAAGATAGTAATCATATAGAATATGGCTGATTTCATACATCCAGTTACGGCGCCAGAAAATCTGGATTCTTGGATTATTAATTGAATCAAAATTGAATAATTAATGGAAATGGCGACAGTCGGGCATGTTTTGGTTAACGTGATCCTATTAGGGTCGACACCAATTAATATCCTCAATGACGAATTAGGCAAGTGACTTGATGAGAAGGAACAGATTAGCGCCGAGAGAAGCTGTACACATCCCCGCGGTACCTATTGTTGGGTTAACATCTGAAACGAGGCGGTCTGATCAATGGGGCTTTGCATATCATTATTTATGTCATTAGACACAGCCTCCTAGCTCAATTCAATTAAATTGTCATATGTGGGAAATAAAAGCAAAGGCACCAAAAAGGAGTCACCTAGGATGGTAGTTGTCACCAAGGTACAACACATTTCTTACATCCGATGTTCCTCAAAAGTCAACGAGGTTCCGAGAATATGGAATAGTCACCCGATGGCGACGAAAATGATTCCGGAAACGGTGGTCAAAATTTGGTGGTAGGTATTAATATAACGGTCTCTCCTCGTCAAGGTGTAGGTTTAAACTGTGATTAGTAAAACGATTAAGAAGGGAGTTGGAAAGGTCGTGACGTAAATGCCAATAATATCCAGATTTGTGAATATTTAACTGAAACGAGTGTCAAGTAAAGGTGAATGCAGAACATAAGCAAAAGCTTATTTTCGTAAACGATTCTTACACCTACTTCCTTCATACAAGAATACGACTTCTTGTATATGATATGTATACGAAATTTGTGAGAAAAGTGTGTCCCCGAAGACGCCGTAGGGAATTTACCGAATTATTTTTCTTCTACAAACTATCACAAAGTGGCAGCGTTTTCTTAAAAAGATTTTGGATCAAATTTGGTGTCCAGTTTTAGGGTATCTCAGTATATTTTATAAGGCTGATTTTTCAATCAATCTTTGTCTTGCTCTAGGAATACATTACTTTTGCACGTTGATTTAATTTCCAGTATTAAAAAAAAATACAAAATTGGAGTTTTTCCATTAATTGTAATAAAATGCAATGTGTAAACATAGATTTAGCAGATATTTGTAGTTGATTTTAAAATATGTAAAAAAAACAATTAAATTATCGCTTTATCGAAAAGCATCATGAATCCACTTTCAAGAGCGCCGTTTAAATAAAAAATAATAAGAGTTTATTATATTTATTCGCACGGTAAGGTATCATAAAGCAATTAGATTAGAACTGTCAAAAGTCGCACAGTATTATCTTTCGAAAATCGTATTACAAAAATGCTTTAAATATAATTCAAATGTTGTTGTATAAGAATTCAAAAATGATAATTTTTGTTTACTTCTTTTCTCTTTTAATACAGTATTTTTCAAATTTTATTTATTTTTATGTAAAATTTACATTAACGTTTATGAAAAATTGCAGAAAATTAAATAAATGCATAATGCGCACCTAGGCAAAAAACTGAATCATACTCAGGAGGTAGTGATGAGTCTGCGAGAGACAGTGTGTAGATAGTGGGCATCCTAATCAAATCGAGCAGACTGTATTTAATGTCGAAATGATGTTCAATTAATATTATAAAGCATTTTATTGTATTTCTATATAAATCGTTCTCCTGGTCACGGTAAGCACTGTGATGTGTCAGGTAGATAGTGGGTAGAGGGGTCCTCGTCACATGACGGTATTTCTAGAGATGTTTTCTGTTATATGAAAAATATTATACAGTCGTAAAATAGTTGACGCGAGTTGAATTTTACTATTATCATCAGGTATATTATTTCATTTCGATCTCCTGGTCGCGGCTACCAACTGTGATGACCCAACTAGATAGAGGGGTCTTCCTAACGTATTAACGATGAATTTTGTATTAATAATTTATTTAAAAGGCCGTTGCTTAATCGCCGCGAGTTGATATTTAATTTTAGCTATTATATTCAATTAATTTGCCAACTCCTGGCCGCGGCTAACAATGTGATGAATCCTATGGGGTGACCCGTCAAAAATACGTCGTGGAAAATAATATTAAATAATATAAATTTCATTGCAATGAATAAAGTCATTTGCCGTATGATGTTAGCGAAAATAGTTGTATGGCGCGGGTGGCAACGGCTGAGGTCGACAGATACGCTGTAACTATAAAAGGATCGCGGAATAAAATATTATACCTTCTTGAAATATTATAAATAATGTATTCTATACAATATTAATGCTCTGCCAGTGCTAACTATACATTTAACTAAAATATATATTATTAACTGGAAATAATTATTCTGTGAAAATTGCGCTTTTGAATGCAAAATTAACTAAAAATATTAACTAAAATATTTCTAACTTCTTGGGTTCGCATACTATATTGAAAATACCTAATGCCCTTTGCATTTACTAAGTATATTACCTAAATAGCCACAGCTATACCATCCTGTCCGTAATGGAAGAAACAGAAAACATAGTTATATTTCTAAAAGTGCTACCTCTTAAGCGACAAAAATACCTATTACAGTCGGGCTATGAATATGAACTATCTCCGCCTCATAATGGCGGCTGGCACCAGTACTAAAAACCTCACTAGAAATAATAAATGCGACTAAATCTCGATAAATACAATATATACTATTCGTAATACGTCGTTGAATTGGCACATGATTCGTCTAATGGATGAAAGACCCCGTTGTGTATCGTAATAACTTCAAATTCTTTTATAGGAGCAGTGTGGAAACAATAATATTACGTAATATAAACATCTAACGAACCTAATAATCTATACATTTATGTTACAATAAAATACGTTCACCAGAAGAATTCGTGTATTAGAAATAAAACATTTCCGTTTGGAGGCAAACCAGTAGAATTGTTCGAACGGTGCAAAGGGAAAAATTCACACATATTAAATAACACTGAAATTAATAATTATAAACACTTTTTATTAGCAAATTCTTACCTTGAATGGTTTCGTCCTAGACGTGCATGAACCTGTTCATATTAATTGCGTGAGAAAATAATACATATATTTGCTATTTACGAAATACGACATTTTTGAAGCGAAACTTCTTTATAAATAAGTAGATAAGGTCTCGGGGATGGTTTGTTCGAAAGGATTCTACAACAGCCCGTGAGTTTATATGAAATAATAGTTTCTTTGAATGCTAAATTTTGGTTTTTTAAACCCTCAGCATCTCTGCCGAGGGGGGTTTAGGCCCCGCGCCCGCCTAGACCCGGTGGCCGACTTCCTAAGTGACTAAACGACCCCCCTTGTTCCTCCGGAACTTACTGCATCCCGAGACTCTATCTCTTCTTTACGAGATGTGATCCCGTGACGCCCTTCTTTTAGGCTTATAATTGAGAAGGCCGTACTCTTTTGGTACGAGTTTCTGATGATGTGTGTTGTCTTGAGGCGCCTTTCTTTTAGGCCGGTGTTTGAAGAATCATGTACTCTTTTGGTACGAATTGATGACGACATTAGCCTCCTTTGCGGGCATAGTCAGCGATGTTACAAATTATTGTGCAATCTCATTATGCCTTTTCAGAATGGCGTCCCACGATTCTGCATCTTGCAACATTTACTTTGGTCAAATGTTAGAGTGTTAGTAACATATTTATAATATCCCAGCTATTCCATATGAGTGAATGATTTTTATACTGATTCTAGCTCTGTCTTTTTACAGAGGATGAAATAGAAGTTAACGTTTTCTATTGAGATTTCATAGCATTCAGGCATGAAAATCCTTCCAAAGTCAGAGAATTCACGACGTTGGTTAACGCTGTTTTTGAGCAGGATGAGGCGCGAAGGTCGAGTCTAGTGGCCACTCCGATCAACAAGGGAGGTCCCGCTTTTAAGAGTACCTCACAGGGGCTTGCGCGGATTCCAGGCTTATGACACGAGCGTCATCCACAACCTCACCTAGCTCAACGTTCATAAACCAGAAAACTCCAATTTCAGTTAGATCTCCCCATTCTGTCCTTTACTCGTCGTTCTGAAGCTACTTGTTAAGCCGGATATACCGAGGTACTCAAATCATAAAGACTTAGCTGAAGACCGGATTGCGCAATACTTATGCAACACAATTATTATAAGGCTACTAAGCGTTTCTTATAGAATTACGTGTATTCAATTATTAGTAAAAATAGTATGAAAATCCCCATACTTTAAAATATATTCGTTCGGAAGAATTTCTCGTACGATTTGGATTGATATCTGGTTATGCAATACATAACGCGTCGACAATTATTATGAATCTATTAAGCACTGCTTATAGAGCTCCGTAAAATCAATTGTTAATACAAATGATATGAAAATCCCCATGCATCAAAATATATTCGTTTGGGAGAAATTCCCATACGAATTGAGCCAAGATCACACAAGAAATCGTGATATTAATTATACATTATTGCTCCGATTTTAAATCTTCCCAAAATAAATACATTTCAATAGTGAAAATAATTAATCGATAGATAATATAAATGTGTTCCTTAGCTGTTACACAGTGGCGGTATGATCCTCTCTGGTACTGATGAATGGTAGATTCCTCCATACGTCCGGGCAGCAACTCCGTCCGCAAATGCTGTTCTCCAAATGAAGTCTCTGGCAGTAGTCTCTCGGGCAGCGCTTCCGCTGGCAGGTCTGGTCTCGAACTGAAGGGGCTGAGTATATCGTGTTCGATCCTTTTATAGTCTCGATTGCACCATATCTCCAAAATTCACCCTAGTGCAGTAACTCATCCTATGCGCGATGACCTCACCGCCGGCGCTCGCCATTGGTCAGATTCAGTCATCGGGACGGTCACCTCCGGCTCAACCCGTCGAAGGCAAAGCGCGCCTGTGATTGGTCCGTTTCGTTAAAATAACAGTAAAGCACCCGCTACACGCGAGACTTGCTGTTCCGATTCATAAATAATAAAGGCTCGTTCGCACCTACTCACAAGGTCGAGTCTATTAGGATTGGCAAACGATATTAATTTAACACAGAATTATATCTATGGTATAAGAAAGATCTAAGAAATATTACTTGTATAGCTGAATATTCAATATTTTGTTAGCCTCTTGTAATACATAGAATCTTAAGAAGAAGTATATCAGGCTTTTACTTTTAAACGATTCCAAACAGAAGAAATATATTTTTGATGTCCATACTTGACTTTTTTGAATATTATTTTTTTAAGATTTTCTAAATTTATTAAATCTATCTCTATGTCGACCATCACAAGGTGATATATATATTATTATATAATATATTATTTCATATGCTTTAAATGTTAAAGTTAGGTAGACAACTTCCTTAATCATAACATCGCTTTCCAACTTTAAATCACAGTTAACAAAAAAATTTATGGAATTTACGGAATTATGGAAAAATAAATTTAGCGGAAAAGAAACGGAAAAATCACAATTAAAATTTTCTACGGCTATGCACTATGCACATTTGACAGATTGCGAAGATGGATTTGATAAATTTCATTCCTCGATTTTGGAATACGATTTTATTTTATAATCATTTGTTCCGAACAAGAACACTTTTTTTTAATGTGCGGCTCAGTTGCCTTCGCTGGTGAAGTAGAGAGCGCCACCAGAAGTTACCGCGCAGCTTGTAGTCCGTGGGTACGCCAGAAGTCAACGCCAAAAAGATGCCAATCATATAAATCCAAAGAAAAATCCATACTATGTCCAAGTCAGAAAGCAGGGGTTCAAAATTTCAGGAAATGCAGAAAGTCCAAAAACACGCAAGATCAGCGTGAAGAAATAAAAGTCAGCGAAAAGATTGTCCAAACGGGCGTATACAGTAGCACAAAAAATCGTGTATCAGATACTCGCCAAAACAAAAGCATTCTTTATTATACTTTTTTAAAATTTATAATAGAATATATTTCATAGCAGATTGTTTAATCCAATAAAAACGCCGAATTCCTGGGCGGCGACGCCACGCACCTAGCAGCCATATAGATAACCTCGCCAGACGAAACGTTTCAGCCCAGAGAATGGCAGATCTCACACAATAGATGAAAAATAATTTGTAATAATGCATTGCAGCCCTCCTGGGGTTTTTTAAATTGTGTTATTTAACAGTACCAGACCTAGCAGATGGTAATAACACAATCGATGGACGTGCTGGGTCCTACAAAAAAAACCCAAATATATTGAAAAATAAATTTGCCAGTAGGGGCTCAGATTTTCATAAAAAAATCGTAAACAATATTTTCACATGTTTGAAATAACAAAGGTAAAGAACGCATGCAAGCGCGTGTGTCAGCTATGTCAGATTAATATTTACTGAGTTATAGGCATTTCATGTAAGGAATGCAATGGCACTAAATTGTAGTTCTGCGTCCCCAGTAGCGGCCACACTTGTCGATCAAAATATCGACCTCATCAATATCTGCTTCAGTGCCAGCTACCGTGACGTATTTCTTCGTACGGAGCAAGCCCCGGCAAGCATTCACCGCTTCCAGGAGGAAATCACAAACAATATTTCCTCGCGGTCTTCCAGTACTCATTAAGCTCATTCAAGTTCAGCCATCTCCGCGATGGCGTCCGGGTCAGACCTTCAGGCTCCCGTGAGAGATATTTACCAGACATACTCATCTTATAGTACGGGAGCCCGGAATATGAGTACTGGGCCAGTATTCAGTAAGTTCAAGTTCAGCCATCTCCACGATGGCGTCCGGTGCAGACCTTCAAGCTCCCGCAGAAGGTAACCCCATACGCATTTATAAAAGTTTATAGCCGGTCAGCTGAGCTTACCAATTCGCTCATATTCAAAAATTAATTGCCCGTCGGCGGATTCAACGGCGAAAAGGAACCGAGGCTCTCTGAATCGAGACTCGGCTCCCGTGTGTCACATTCATTCCCTTTTCAAACATTTGCGGATACCGCGTGCCACGCACATACTTTATTTGGGCGTTACTTTGCGGAAGAATCCCTTCGTCTCAAAACTTCTAACTTAACTTCTAACTAAGCTCCTCCAGCTTACTGTTTATGTCACGGATATAAACAGTAAGCAGGAGGAGCGACAGAGAGCATCATCTCATCTTCATTACTTTCATCACTCGCAACATACCTTTTATTTATTTCAAAGTGGATTCAGTGCATTATAAGACCAGATGCTGTGAATATTTCGAATGAATAAAAAAAGCGTATCGTGTCCAACTTACTTGTCCGTACTTACATACCTGATGTATTATTTATTTAATTCGACACTAGATGGCTACTATTTTACCACGATTATATAAGCTTCACCTATTGCCTGTTGATCTGGACGGACTTTTGTAATTGATATTCCACACGCTTTCCAATGTTCCAATTGAGCAGAAATTTCGAAAAAAGAGCAGCACATAAACGTATTTTTTATGACAATACATGAATCAATTACTAATTAATCTATCATAATTAATTAATCAAAATTTTACACGGGAATTTATTTAATGAGCTTCTACCGAAATGATGATATACACTGGGTAATATAAAGAGTAAGAGAAGAAAATTATATTTTATTAATTTTTTAAAAAAAAAACATGCTTATAATTAAATGTAATAAAAAGTAAAAAAATAATTTTCAAACAAAAATTTTCTGCTGCACTTTTCAAATAAAATAGAAGCGCTTTCCCTCCGTCAATAACACAATTCCGTAATATATGTATAGCAATATCGTAAGCGCCCAACTATTATTTGGAGAATAAAGCAAAAAATTTTTGTCCGGAAAATATTTTTTCATGTAGTGTACTTTCTTGTTTCCATCCTGACATACATCCACCTAATAAAATAGCAAATAACACAGAATTTAGAACACAAAATTAAATTAAATTGAGCCAGTGAATTGGCAATGAATTTTAATGTTGGAAAAAGCACACCTACGATACGCTGAAATTGTATTCAAAGAAATGAATTTTGGAGATTTCAGAAATTTTATTTTCTAAAACGTACCTTTCGTCGTGCTCGAGGGGGTCCAAGCTCCGGGGGCTAATGAATCGAGGGAAATCTTTCAATCAATTAATTAGATGAAGGTATTATCTCGTTCCGATGGGTCCTGTCTTTAGCCGAATCAAAATTTTATTTTAAATCCGACCTTTTTTACTCTCCAGTAAACATCTCATTTTCGGTTCTATTGTTTGACCTGGAATATTTCCCGCTGCGTAGAAATGTAACTAATCATTTATCAACATTAAATTGCGAAAATTTGTTTCTCTGCCCGCAAAATACTGACATTAAGCGAATCAGGATAAATCGCTTTAACGTAATAATAGGCCTAGGACCCGGTTAAATTGGAAAATCTTTTTAAACAATTTATTATTTCTGTCATAAAATATAAAATCTTTTGTTTAATTCCCCGTACGCGTAGAATCAGACAAGATGAAATAATTTTCAGAGATTTCGTAGATAGGCTCAGTACCACGTACGCATGTTGAGATATTTAAATGAATCAAGTCAAAACATTATCTAAGAAATGTTAATAATAACTTATTGTGAACCTAGATGAATTTAACATGCACGTTACGAAGATATACACATGTGTCGGATGCCAAATATATCGATCATATTAAATGCACTAGAACGCGATCTATTATGAAAATCCGTAGGAAGCGAGCGCGATCGGTGAGTTTGTTTTGGCGATAAGCAAAAATCGCAGATAAAATTGAAATACTAGCGAGAACCTAATGGGTGATGTGCAAAATTCAACAGATGAGTGTAAAGTTTTCATAGACGAGTGATTAATGCGAGATATTGAGAATAATAGAATACCCCTAGTTAAATTTGTAGCCAGTGATTTTGTTAAATTTATAAAACTTTTATTAATTTCAAGTATTTCATATACCTCCCACAGCCAAGACCTCGTAACTTTATTTTTAAACACACTAAGAGGCAATATAGTTAATTAATTATGAATAAACACAACGTTGTTTACTTCACACAATGAAACTTCACCAAATTAAAAAAAAATCATAATTAAATACAATGAACTTCCAAAAAGTTAAGCACGT
Source organism: Agrypnia vestita (assembly GCA_016648135.1). Taxonomy (NCBI): domain Eukaryota; kingdom Metazoa; phylum Arthropoda; class Insecta; order Trichoptera; family Phryganeidae; genus Agrypnia; species Agrypnia vestita. The sequence continues at coordinate 55,384 of JADDOH010002828.1, forward strand.
AAATTTCGAAAATTTAACTTATATAAAGTTTTTCGACTAATTTAATGATCATCTAAAATAATCTCTACATTCTTAATACACAAATATATCATTAATGCAAGATAAAAGATGTTGAGAAATTCTATATATAGATTCTATATAGATATTTGGTACACAAAATGCACATGAATTTAATAATTTATTTGATTTAATAATATTTAAATATTCACTTTTAAATAAAAGCTGACTCCAATTATTTACCCGAGACTCTCCACGAATTGCCTCCTTAGTGAAAATATGGATATTTCTCAAATTATTTATCTGAATTTCTCCGAAAGACAAAACATTTTTACCATTTAAATAAGAATCATGTACTAAGTAACCCATCTTTAATGACAGGAAATTAATAGTTTACAAAATATCTTTTTTTACACACAACAAATATCATATACGAGCATATCGTTCACCAACCGGGTACCGGTGTGCCTACTGCAGGTTAAATCCAATATGGCCGCTTAGAGTAAATGTAAAAATTCACCACAGAATGAGTTAAACTTCTCTACAATGAGTATGCGAAAACAATTACAAAAATGTATGTATATTGTAATGAATATCCTAATTAAGCGTCATTAAACAAAAAAATTCTTAAAAGATTCGCATACTTTAAACTTAACATTATTTCGATTGTCATAAATCAAAAGTTCTCCTCTGAATACTTTAAAAGAGGATTGATACTGAGCTTGGAAACAATTGAAATACAATAGAATTTTAATTTAGAGTAAACATTTTAAAAGGGCTAGTATTTAATATTTTGCACGAGTGACAGAGGTGTGGAATTGTTTGCAGAAAGTTTATAAAAATGTTAATACAAATCAAAATAACCCAAGAAGTACACGGTGCGGGATTTTCGTTCACTAGGTACCCTCATCACTCTTATAAATAACATCACTTTCCTAGCACTTTACCATTATTAGCCTTATTTCCCTAAACGAAAACAGAATCCCTCCCCACCCTTCTTACCTAGTACTCAGATAAAACATTTCATTTTGGTTAATTGTTAATTATATAGGTACACCTATTAACAAGAGGGATAGCACCGACAAAATAATACAATGTATGTTTAGTACAGTGATTAGATAATAAACATTAAAATTACCTAAGGGATATTCGTTTGTTTGTTTGTTTCCAAAATCTACGTTAATTATTCGAAGTTTATTAGTTTTATTCCAATTATTATTAACCAACAATTAAATGCTATGTACGTAAAAAAAAATTATTCCGAAGGTTCGTTAGTAAAAAAAGCTTTAGAAGTAGAAGAAATTTATAGAGATACAAATTAACACACATATTTGCGCAATTTATTTATGTAATTCATCTTGAACTTTCATAAAATTTAAAATATTTATTCTCTACCAACCCTAGTATTGTAGTAACTAACATCCCCTTATCATATGTGCGTAAGCCCTTGTCAATAGAATCTTACTAAGCGCTGAGGAGTGACGCATGGCGTGGCTGGTTAAATTTTGCTTAAAACTAATTATTTTGCAAATAAAAAAACCAAAGTAGAACCAAATGTAAAACATGATAATTTTTTTTTATCTGAGTCTTAAACAGAGCAGTCGTAGTCATTGAAATGCTGTTTCAATGATTAAGACGACACGTAAAATCCATGTCCACCTATTCCTGTTTATGAAATTTTTCTGATTCCATTTTTAACCAGGCCAGCCCATCATGTTACTCCTTTGATCCTTGATCCTCCACGGAAGGATCAAGGACTAAAGAAGAGAACATGATCATCCACGAAAGCTAGTCTGAGGATTCAGTGTCGTGCATTGAGGACTAACACTGCTAAATCTTTAGTTCCTCATTGATGGAGGAATTTTCTATTGGCTAACCAAAATATGCACGGCCAACACTAAAAGTCCGGAGTGTTTAGCTTATTACCCGTCTATTCTATCAATATCCACACCTCATACCGTGAAGTTAGGAGTTTTGACTAGTAGTTAGTGTTTGTTTGTATTTGTTAGAATATCTGTTCAAATTTGTTTGGACTTAACTGAATAGTCACAGCAGAAACGATGACTGTGCGCGAACTCGAAGTAGCAACAAAACATGTGTGTGTTTGCATATATTCCTGAAATAGAAGTTGTGGCATTTCTCCTCTTGATTTCTGCCTCGCAAAGCAAACCTTATTAGAGAACAGGTATAAGCCACTGTTTATGGCTATACAATTTCCTATTTGTTTTATTTCATACTGATTCGACGGCATCTACCGAATGTCTCTATCGATGTTTTTTTTTGTTTAAAATCAGAAGAAATAAAGTGTTGAAAAAAGAAGCAAAAATTGTCACAAGACGTCATTGACGTCAAGTGCTATCGATGACAAATATCTCGCAGATCCTAATATTTTTGTTTAACCTCGTTTCGTAACTCACGCGTTATAGGATAGAGAGGAACTCGTCAATATCATCAACGCTTTCTTTTATCGATGATCTTAAAATTCTGATTTAAATGCTGATAACCTTTGCAAATTTAAGCCACGTAAAAGCATATTATTAATTTTTCACATAAAAATAAAAGATTGGAAAGATACTAACTGAAAACCCGAAAATATATCAGATATGCGGCATCGAAATCTTTCGGACCACGTTGTGCGTGTTTGCTTATTTATATACTTCCGACGCTATTACCGGTGTCAAATCCACGCACTAGCTTTTTAAATAAAATTTCACGTTATGAATGCTTAAAAAATAAAGCACATAAAAAATTGACATGAATATATCAGCATGTGGATTGAAAAAACGACTAGAATATTTTATTCCCTTTTTTCCATATTAGCATTATTGGATCTTGGCGTAATATAATAATAAAAAATCTCCACATTCTTGCTTACAAAATTTAGTATTCTGTCTAGAGTTTTCATAGTGATCCGACGATGTATGGCATAGGTATGCTTACATCATCCTGTCGCCTACACTGTGTTGCCTAAAAAATACATAACCTGCTTTCGGTATGGTATCGCACGCCATCTTACCATCACGCCGTTTCCCCGAGGGGGTAGGTAGAGAGGATAGAGTGCCATACTCTTCTGTCCTGACATACAACTTTCGCTTCATCTACATTCATACATCTTCGCATGCAAGCTCGACGGTTGTTCAGACTTCTAACAGGACCATCTTCCAGTATCTGGTTAATCTGGTCATGCCACGTCTTCCGTGGTCGCTCTCTCTTCTGTCTAGTACTGTAATACTGACTAGTATTAATATAATAAATCTAAATATCCTGCTTTCTATACTATTATAAGCCTTGTGCCTTGATAGATTATATGAATTTTATTTTCCTTAGAGGATAATTCTCCAAAGAGGAGTTCATAAAACACCCATCCGATTGTTTCTATGCTGGAATCACAGTCACAGATAATTTATCGATCAATTTTCTAAACGTATACGAAATCGCCACTCCAATCAAATATTATAAAATACAAAAAATGCTCCATTGTTAATAGAACTTCTCCGTCACATTTCACACTAGTTGTTTATTTTTTTTATATAATTTCCCTTACAACGCCATCTATAGCTTTTGCTGCAATATAATGAAAGAACATATCATCTTTTGACTCAAAACTGAAGTAACCATAATATTTATCGCATTATATAACGTAACCGAAGTGTTCCGAACATACTAGCATAATTTAGAATTAACTAAACCATCCCTGAAACTTGGAGAGTATCGGATCTTTGTAAATACGCAACAGCATTGCGCCAAACATACAAAATATTATTGCGACAGTTCGGCAATTCCATAGAAAAAATTACTAGCGAAAGCGGCGAAAGAAAGTGGCCAGCGAAATAAATTAAGAGAGTACCTACCGAGCGCATGGCAGTGAATAAGTGCAATTACAGACGCGTAAATATTTTGGAAGACGAGTACAAAATGTTCCACAGACGGGTTATTGGTCTGAATTTGAGAAGAATGCTCCAGTTAAATTTGTATCTAGTGACTTTTTCGCATAAAATTTAGCTATAGTTATTTTAAGTATTAATGCAAACAGAAAATTGTCCATAGATAACTACTCAATGTTCAATTACACATGCCTTCGCCACGGTATTACGAGCCGATACTTAATTATAACTCCAAAACTCACACAAGGCACCAGCTACATCGGCCCTGCAATGAGTTTGAACGTCCCAGCAGGCTCCCAAAAATACCAGAAAACTCTATTCCAACGATTTTAACGATCTCTGAAACCTGGGAACATATTTTATATTTTACATTATTTCATTTCTTGCCACCAAATCGTAACTAGCGGGGTAAAAAGCGACGGGGAGGAGGCCTCTCGTGGGACACCCCAGAGCTGTGAGAGAATAAAAAGATAATTTAATTAAAATTGTATAACAAGAATGAAAAGTTTGAAAGTGTGGGGGTGGAAATTCACGCTGTAAAACAAGCCCACATTTATTTTCATTGCCAGAGAAGCTTTTGATTGGTTTGTGTATTCCAGAAAAGGTTCATGTGAGTTTGAAGGCCAGTCTGTGAATTATACATCAGGCTTCGACCACCCGGGAGGTCGTCTTCCCTGCCCACTGATCACTTTTATCTCGTTCTGCACACACACAATCAAAAGATAATATACTTCCCTTCCTCACAGAAAAATTACAGAATCCAATCCAGCGATCTAGCAATCTGTCAATTGTCAAAGAAAAATATACGCTATTGTGACATACAGTGAATGTTTTACCGACGATTTAATTTATTTTGTCACTAATAGGAAAAGCTGAAAGAATTGAACGTAATCGAAGATTTTAAGCACTCCATACTACTACAAAGCTCTGGGATAATTTACTAGATTCTAGAAATATCGCTAAATAACATTACCTATATAAATGATCACTGGCCTGCGCAGACATGGTGCGCGCTGTTGTCGCAGAAGCGATGTCATAGAAACAATCGAATTGTCATCCACTCGATTGAGCATAAACAAGCGATGGACAAGAATAAGCGAAATAAAGAAGTACCTACCTTCGTATTTGTGAAATATTTAAAAAAATCTTGATGTGAATTAAAGAACGGTGCTCTGATTAAATTCGTGTCCAGTGATATTAGTTAATCAAATTTAATTTGAAGTGTTTCGTTTGACTCCAGCAGATCCGATCCTGTGAAAATATATTATAAGACTACACCTGAAAGAAGAAACGTCCGTATATTATTGTTACGTGTCGTGGCTGCGAAAGGGATTACTGAAAACGCTGGAATTTAATTACAGATTTATTAATTATTAATTAGTTAATAAATCAAACATACAAAATCACTTAAAACTATTTAATTAAACGATTTATTAAATTTATCATACGTAATAACAATAATAATAATAACACTTTATTCACTATTCAAAATTTCCGCACGTGTTATTCGGTCCGGTTTAATTTATTACTTAAGAACATTCCAGATTATTCGCTGTCAAATTATCGCTCGACTGGCCGCACTGGCCTTCGCAGCTTGCGGCTGTCTTTGTTTCGGTTACGCTGTCAAGCGCGCTAAGAATAACTACTACTTTACGTCTTATCTGGCTAATGCTGATATCAAACCTTCTAGGCATTTCTAGTATTTAGGATAACTTTTTCGTGGCTTCCAGGCTTTTCCAGATGTTTCTCGATGCTTCCCAAAAGTTGTAGATTACGCTTGGCCGTTCTGAAATTTTCGATAGTGTTGTGATCATTTCAAACAACTGTCACTTGACATGAGTGCGTGATTCTTTTTAGCCTCGTTACATTATGAATAGATTTGGTGTTTACATTGTAGAGATTTTTTATGATGATCATTCAGTTTGGTTTAATTCCGTACAAGTTTAATAATAATTCTATATTTTACTTAATTTCGAGAATAACAGAATATCTCATCGACAGGTAATGCGGTTGTTAATCATTCTTTCTTCTTTTGTGTGGATGTTAAGGAATATGGAAATCTAATTACCAGCGGCATTAGAAGTTTCATTACCAGTGAAAATATCTTTATTCTGTTTTATGGGAAAGACAAATTTCAACCAAAGATAGCGATTGCGTAGTTGTATTGAATTAAATAAGCAAGGTACATAAATATCACATATACAACTTCCCAAATTTGAATGTGTTGTAGATCATTGGTGGAACGTTGCATTGTGTAAAGTTGTGTAAAATGACAATTATTAAAGTGGTTTAAAACAGAATATTTTTTATTTAATTAAAATTTCAAGCCGCAGAGTATTTGCCTTTTGTGAATATTTAACTTATATTCTTTGTTCTGACGCGCGCTTTATTAAAATTTATTCTCGTCGTGTTGCGGTGGTAATGGTCATCAAACAAGAATATTTAAAACAGATTCATCGAGCTAACGAATCGGAGGACTTGTCTGCGCGTGCTATGTAAAAATCCCTCATCAATTTCCCCATAACCCAGTTAGCCGTCACCAGAGACTTCCATCAGAATTAGCATATTCCGTCTCCTCTGAGTGCTCCTGCCACTGCGGCAGGCGCCAGTCAGGATAGAATAAATAGGGGATGAAGTAGGCTTTCAAAAGGTTGTATTACTCTGGAAAGAGGTTGCCGGGGGAAATTCGTAAGCATCCACTTTATATTATGGTCGTGATGGTTTGTAAATGACCTTATTTTAGGGCAGCCTTTAACTTTAGTGGAAAGGAAAGGTACGGGATTCGGAGGTGATATTTATTTTATTTACATCAAAAATAAAATGAAGGTTGATTACGAAAAATAAAGAAAAATTTATTCATTAATCACATAATTATCGACGATTCACTTAAATTTTAAAAATTCTCAAAAACTTCTTCAAAAGAGCAAAACGATTTTAATATAATTTATAAAAATGTATTTTATTTTCACTACTCATTTATTGATAATAAACTAATAGTAAATTTAATATTATAAATAAACAGGTCTTTTTACAAATAATTATCTTTTTAATTTCTTGTGGTTAGGACTTTCGCCTCGTGATTCAAAGGTCACGGGTTCGAACGTCACTCCAGACCACCAAGTTAATATTATTTTCATAGACAAGCGTTTAGCTTAGTTTGAAAATAGTAAGAATATTGGTGTTACACATATTCCGTGTTCTAATCTCTATTTATTTAAAAAAAAGATAAAAGCAAAGGCAATAATATTAAAAAAAAAATTAAAAATGTTTTTAGTGTACTGAATTATAGATTTTTATGTATCTGTCCTTTCCAAAATCATGTTTTCTATAAATTTATCGGTTATGTTCGCTGTAAAATCTCGAATACATAATAAATTAGTAATTCTCGATGACTGCATTTTTTTTGGATATTGCTGCCTTTGCTTTTATATCCCACATATATGTTATGTACAACTTCCAAAACTTTGGCACATGTGTGGGCGATCTTGAGTGGAAGATGTAACGTGATTACTTTACAGCCATATGATGTTCTTTAGCCCAATAAATACCCAAAGACTTCCATACGTGCATACTTTCCCTCATATATGGCTTTGTGTCTGTGAGACATCACTCTGTGGAAAGTAAAATTCGGGCACGTGATCCCTTCCTTTTACTCCCTTTCTACACAACTTGTATAAACTGTGGGAGCCGTATAACGGCTACATCACTTACATCTATAATTTATCTTAATTACCTACAATTTTGATCACTCTGAAGACAAAATCCAGTAACTGTGTTGAATCAATATATTATAGATGTCTCACAGAGACGAAATTATATTTTTATGATAAAGTAGGTATGGAAGTCTTTGGGTGTACATTAGGGTGGGTCAAAAATTTTTTTTTGTCATTTCTTAATGGGCACATCGATAAAAAGGTGCCAAATGGTCCTAAATTAACATATGTAAAATATCATTACATTCTGATAAGTCTAACTGCCTCCGGATTAATAACGATTTTCCTTTTTTTTTCGAGATATTTTTTTATTTTTATTTCTTAATTTAAAGACTATCGATAGGTCAGAATGACCCTAATGGATAGTCATTTAGGACAAGGTGATTAGTACTGTTACAATTTACGATGATACATTAAAATAAAACATTAATACAATGTTCTCATTAGGAATCCAAACCAATAAACGTAAATTTTTTCAAGAATAGACAATGTATATCATGATTGCGAGTAAAAGGGGTTAGTGGGTTCAGTGTGGGAGAGTCGAGGAACACCTAGGGCGTACGTGCGCCCTGTTCACGTATTTAGTCAGTGTCAGTATAGCTCTGGCCGCAATTACTCGAGGTTGTGTCGGGCTCGTTTTCCTTATTTCTAGTATGGTTCGTACACGTCAAAATCAGATATGTCCGTTGTTTGATAATTCAAGTGATATTAAAAGTAATATGTTACCAACCTATGAAGATGTTAAAAAGTTCTGAGTGAAATCGGCAAAAGATAAAACGTGATAATAAATCTAATAATGAACCCACTTACTTAAGAAATAGAGCATATTGTCGTTACAAAAATTGAAGAAATATAGTCAAGAGCTTCTATTCCTACTATACAAAAAAACGACGGAAAGTGACGTTGAAAAGGTATCATCTGACATTCAACAATCTTTGAAAAACCACCCTCAAATACCAAAGAAGAAATTAGAAGAATTTCGCCCTACCAGTTAAATATTGTTTGACATTTCGTCTTGTAAGTGTAAAAATATTTACGAATGCATTTGCATTTGTTCCAGCTTCTGGCACATCGAAATGTATAGACCAAGCAATCACCGATTTTTTTTTGAAATCAGAAATATCTATGAAGTTTTTGGTGGCTGTTGCATATGATGGAACTAATGTGAACGTTGGTAAATATGGAGGTGTCATACATCTGCTTGAAAACATATTAGGTAGGCCGTTGCAGTGAATTATCTGCTTTCTTCATATGAATGAAGTACCGTTTCGGCACTTATTTCTACATAATGATGGCGGCATATCGGGACCCAAAACATTTTCAGTGAGAATCGGTAAAGATGTAGAAGTATGTGAAAAAAGGCCCATTGTTCGATTTCAACGTATTTCAACAGAGTAACCCGAGTTTTCTGTTCAAGTTATTAGCACTGACCAAACATATTTATAGATGTTTGATCAGTGCCTTACTACCAATACCTTATACGTTATATTTATTCTGAATAGTCTCAGCGATTTCAACATGTTTTCTAAGGATTTAATTAACAAATCGCCAGGCAAAATGTCTCACGCCCGATAGCTAACTCATCCTAATCGAATTCTGCGTTTGTATGTTTTAATGGAATCTCCTTCTAAAAACTTAGTAATTCTTGCTACGAATATCGTCAAGGCTTACGCCCCAACGTGGTTTGCTATAAAAATTCACCCTTCCTGTAAAGATGAAGCACGGCACCTGTTCAAACTCAACACTGCAAGAGAATATTTGTCCACAGAACTGAAAGTCATAATAGAATCTGTAATTCAATGAAACAGTTACTTCGCACACCCTGGAAATTTATTAATCGCAATGCTGACTGACTTGTTTCAACTACTTACTATAAAATTGGATGCATTGTTTTACACAGATCTCATTGACTGGCAGAAGAATATATCCGATCGATATTGAAATCCATACCGGACGAAAACATCCAACTGTTTGTCGTTCAAAAAGCAGAAAGAGAACTCTTATTACTACGCCTGTCATGCCGCAAGAAAGCCGTTTAAAGGGCAGTCAAGACTGTGACAGAAGCCTCAGCCATATTGTGCAAAAAATATGAGAGAGAAGGCTTCATAAAAAAACAAATATTATCTCGGAAAGCCATGCCGAAATTCGATATATGAAGGATTTTTCGGCTATTTCAAACATTATAAAAAATTTATATTAATGCCATCTTTGTAACCATTTACTTGTAATAAATAAATTTAACTCGTACAAGTATATTTCGTTTTATTATTTAACTTTTTATGCATTTTTAAACTTTTTAAATCTTGTTGTAAAGACTCGTTAAAAATGAGATTTTTTTCCAAAATATGTGTTCTTTAAAGTCAATCCGGAGGCAGAAGACGATATTCCATTGTAATGAAATTTTATGAGTAAGCTAAAAACATCATTTAGCACCTTTTTTTTGTTGTGCCTAATAGAAATCATAAAAAAAAATTTCTTCATACAACGGTGGCCCACCCTAGTGTACATAGGGCTAACTAACTATCGTACGGTTGGCTTAAGTGATCCCTTTACATAATGTAACGTACGCCATTTCCACCCTATTAGAATACCATGTCTACTAAATTTTGGAAGTTGTATATATTTAAATTATATGGCATGTTTCGTATGTGTGTTGCAACAATCCTCAGCGCGGCCGGCAACCAAAGCTTTTTCATTCCCTTTAAATGACCGCAGATGTCACTAATGAGACATTTTTTTGATTTTATGGAATTTTAAGCTATATCCTTTATATGTGTAATGAGATTTTTCGAATTATTACCATTACACTAGAGTATGCCTGAAATATTATTACAATTTTTTTTAACTACTTTAGATCAGTATTTTCATTCAATATATTTTGAATTTGTCCAAATTTTTCAGAACAGTACTGGATTTTTGTCACAGGGACATCATTAATCAATCAGTATATTATAGACGTCTCACAGAGTCGAATTATATTTTTATGGGAAAGTAGGTATGGAAGTCTTTGACGTGTTCCTGTAATCCTTCAACTGTTCCTCAAATTTGTTCCTAAAAGTTTAAACTTACCTAAGTACTCAAAAGATACTGAATAATTAGCAAATCAATGATTTAGTTATATATTATTCTCACATCTACTATTTACATAATCAAGTACTCTCTCAGTGTTGGGTAAGTGGTTATCTCATTACCGGATGTGTTTGGGTTTAAATCTTCTTTACTCAGCACCTGGATCTGACCGCAGCCGGTGGGGAGAGGCATGGACCAGAGCTGAATCAATCGGTGATTTATTTGAAGAAGATTAGCCGCAGTTGATAAAACATGTTAATTGCGTTACCAATAGTTAATACTTCAATTCCGTAGTTGTATACATTGTCAAATATACCCTATTTTCTCAGAATAAATACATATTTGTAATATCCTTACAAAATAGACGGGACGTTATTATCTATAGTTTCTATGAATGTCAAGAATCAGTGATTTTTTTAAAAATAAATAATAAAAGTTCTTTGATTATTTTATATTTATTTTTATTTGTTTATTTTTATTTAAAAATGTCCTTAGGTTTTCACGGCCGTTCGGAATCTTCTGTTTATAGTTTTCTGAGATATTCTGCTGTATGTATTTTTTATTTATTTCGTATGAATTTATACATAAAAATGAAAGTAGTTGCTTCACTAGACAAGGTCTGTACTGAAGCAACTACCTGTACAGTTTTTTTTAAGGTTAAACGTTAGAAAAGTCTACATATTAGAAATAAAGTTTTAAATATTGCACCTAAGAAAAAAAAACAAACACAAAAAGACAACATATTAGAAATATACTTTTAAATATTGTACATAAGGAATAAAAATAAGATAATTTAGCCTAATAAAGAAACATATTTGTCCTTTTCGATAAAAAAAAAGAGAATCTCCTCATCCAGACAACATCACAACACACAAATGTATTTCAAGCATAAATTTTACACGCAACCATCGAAATCATGGAAAATATTATTTTAATGATTGAATCAATTTAATTTTACGTTTTTTATATTCTTAATTATTTTTTAATTTGCAGTAACGGTTTTATATCACTTTTCAGATTGGTGCATTATTCTCTTAAGCTAAGGAAATTGCGCAATTTTAGCACAAGGGTGTTTAGCAGTGAGTCTATACATAGTTTATGTTGTAGGAAATAAAGTATATTAAATAAGCGGACCATTTCTAAAGATTCTAGTTTTTCTATTTTTTCCCTTAAAAACTACTGCTGAAACGGGTACGATCAAAAAACTATAAATTGTGGAAAAAAGTGAAAAAAAGTTTTAACTAATTATGAAAATATTTTAAACATTTGCATAGTGAATATATTTAAGGATCTGAGCAAGTTGAGCAATAGTACGAAAGGTTATTGAAGGGTTAAGGTTGTTATTACGGTTTTTAGACATATTTAACTGTAAATAGTTGCGGATATTTTATACGAACCATATGTTTTTCCGAGAAACGGTTCTCGACGTTTTATCGACGTTGCTTATTCAACGTCATCAAGAGGACGACCTTTACCCGCGGAGGTAGAGGGCAGACTGATTACTCCTTTCGAGGCCGTAAATTATATGCACTTTGTTGTGTAATGTTCACTTCTTCTAAAATAGAGGTCGCCAGTGTGCAATATGTACTGGTTACGTCGGCGGACTTTACTGCGACGTCTCTCAAGTAAGAAGGTAAACCCTTCTGGTTTATGACAGAAAGACAGTCAGGCCACAAAACCCTTGGTTTGACAAGCTTAACGAAGTCCCGTGAGACGGTCCTGTTAGGAGCCTCAACAACGGCGAGCTTACAATAAAAAGGGACTCTCCACATACTTAGGGCCGTTTTATGATTAATAGCTCGCTTCAAACTAATCCTAGTTTCATATACATTGTTGATTGAATCTGATTTAAATTAGTATTTGATTATAAGTGTTTTCAAATTTTCAAAAAATACCAAATTTACTACACATTTGAATTGTAGTAATACAGCCCTTTTTCACTTGGTCAAGAAGTATAGTCCTGGGAATGCCGTAAGTTATTTGTATTTTTATCCTCTATTTCTTGTACAGCTCTTTGTAAGGTTTCGATGATATATTCTCGTTTTTTTCGAATATATTTTCGAGACATCTGAAAATGTGCAATACATTGATTTAGGTTTTGACATATAATCGAGTCAGAAGTAATTGCAGACGTCCGTATTTACCCCAGAGAGCTTGTCCGCAATAAACCCAACGAGTTTAAAAAATAACAACGACAATTATTTGTTGGTTAACAAAATTTATCATCGAAAGTTATTGTGTAATTTATTCTCCATTAACGAGGTAATCGATAGAAAATATAACTTTTTATTGTAACTTACTTTATAGATATAGCACTCAAAATAGTAAACACTAAACATTAGATCAAAATTCACAAAATTTTTTGATTTTATTTATCTTGAAAATTGTGCGCAGCTTTCTTTCGTGGATATTTTCTCGGTACTTAAGATGGCGGAAAGTAGCACGTGATCGTGGCGGCCGGGCGCGGAAGTAAGGGATTGAGTAGATATCTGCTAGTCCGTATTTACCCCGCGTCCGCAATCACCCCATCGTCCCCTATCAACCGTACACTTTCACCGCCCAATTCAGCATTTTTTATGCTAAAGTAGTCATCCTCCCAACGCCACTTAATCTCGTAAGAGCGCAAGTGGCGCGGAGAAACGTCCACCCAAAACCGCTGCACTGTCTCCTAGGTGCAAGGATGAGGTGAGGTAAACCATAGTCTATTTGTTATTAAATAGGATAACAATAACATCTTAATACGGAATTTACAATAATAGTAAAAAATAGAATGAGACATGATTACATATATATGGGAAAATACAAGTGAAGTCGAGCGAACTTACATGTAAAAATGGGGAGAGAATATAGGCGTCAGGACAGAATAGTGTGGCGTTGTATCCTCCCTGCTTACCCCCGCGGAGAAATATGACGGTAAGTGTGTTTATAATTTAGTTGCCACATATATATTGGGGTTAATTTAATATAATATGATTTAATGGATTTTTTTAATGAAAACATATTTTTATCTACTTATTCAAATTACGTCAAATTTGAAGAAGTGCAAAATGTCATTGCGTTCGAGACATGGGAAAAGACACGATAAAATTGATATGTGAGAGATATTTATGTAGGTGAGTTTGATTATGAAAGAATGAAAGAATTATTATCTTTGTATACTCGCATAAAAAATAACTTATGTAAAGTAAATTCTTGCTAATAGGTTCAGGCCGGTCGTTTGCTTTGGGGCAATCCTATGTTTTTTTAATTTAGAACAAACGAGTGGATATAATATACAAAAACGAAAATTCATCAATTTTACTTTTGTTAAGTCATTACTTCGTATCATAGAGATCAGCTACATTTGAAATAACAAGGCGTCAGACACAATAATACAACAAATTGCAAATCAATAAAAAGCTAACGGTAACATAACATTATTATACTCAGGACTTAAATGTCAATTGAAAATACTCGTACAATGGTAGAAAACCTTATATAATGAATACCGACTCATTGTACTTACTATAAAATTATAAATAATTTCTATGAACTTTTGCAATGAGCGTTTTACAGTAATAAAATATCGGCTTAATTATAATTCATATTCATCTTTTAACTTAAATTAAAACAAGTGTATTAGAAAAAATACTCAATTTAGGAAATAATTAAAAGCTTATTTTTTCGCCAGTTAGTGTAGAGCTATCTCGGGCCGCAGTAAATAAAGTTATGATGGCCAACGTCCGTTGAACGGATAGGACATAATAGGCAAGGAGCAGGCTATCGCCAGACTTTGTAGTATCAAACCTAAAATATTTTTTGTACATGTATAGTAGGTTAGAAGGTTTGGATATTATGACATTTGTGTTCGGGAGACTTCGGCAGATAACAGGTAATACAGGTACAAAAAGTAAATTTAACGTAAAAATAACAAACCTGATTTAACGGGAGAGTACTAAACACTCGAATTATTCATTGCCAAACGCTTTTCGCTGGTAAATTTCATTCTGTTAGGCGCCTTGAAGCTATGTAAATAATCGTGTCATTAACTTTATAGTAATAAATCAGAATTTTTTATTTAACAATATTTCCTGATACCTTATATTTTATCGTTTTATTTACACATTTAATTTACCTGCATTACCTGTTCTCATCTCACCTCATCTTTTTCCCCCTGTAATATTCGGGTCGGGGACCAATTGCATCTACAAGGCGCCTCCATTTGTCCCAGTCTTGCGCTGATTGTGTGGCCTCCGTCCACTGTATTCTATCCTTTCCTCACACAGTTTCTGGAGTTGCCTCGCCAAACTGTGTCTGGGGAGGGAATTGTACTCAGTATTTACTAGGAATTCGGTCATCAGACATTCTTAGTACGTGCCCAAGCCACCTCAGTTGTGATTTTTCTATGAAGAGTAGCAGTGATTCAATGATTAGATCTCTCGGATCGTTTCTTATTCGATCCTATTTCGTTACCCCTGCATTTCCACTCGAGTACTTGGATTCTAGAGCATGTTTGTTCGTTTCGCATGCATATCCAAACCTTCTTCCCTATTGTGTGAACATACTTCTACAGAAAATATTTCAGGTTTAATACTACAACGTAAGTCTGGAAGACGCTGGCTGGAGATGAAGATTATCAAAATGGGTCCGTGGATAAATGTTGTGTTCGAATTCGATTCATTCGAAGTCATCAGCCTAATTTTTTTTTATAAATACAGTGATTCGATTGGATCAAATAAAGAGGCATTCGAGATGTGGATCTATAGAAGAATTTTCAAAATAAGCTGGATAGACAGAGTTACGAATGAAGATGTTATGGCTCGGATGAATAAAGTAAAAAAAGTTATTAAAACAATTAAAATCCGAAAACTTCAATATCTAGGACACGTGATGAGATATCCAGAGAAAAACAAGATCTTGCATCTCATAATGCAGGGAAAGATTGCCGGAAGTCGGTGGAAGAAGGAGGACTTCATGGCTGAAAAACTTGAGACAGTGGTTTGGCCAGTCTACTGTGGAGCTGTTTCGAGCCGCAGTAAACAAAGTCCGCATAGCCAACATGATAGCCAACATCCGGTAAACGGACAGGGCACGAAGAAGAAGAAGAAAGAAACACATGCACATGTCTCATTATATCAATTTATTTAGGGGTAGTGGAGGAACAGTTTTAAAAGAAGCGCGGGTAAAAGCCTGGACCAGACTGGAAAGGGGTTAAGCAAGCTCTGGGGTGACGGATGGGCTTTCCGCAGTAAATCTGTCACGGCAGCTCGTGGCGGTAAGAAGGAGGCTTTCTTATTAATGAGCGTCATTACTATTCCGGGGGTACATCTGAGCCTCGCGCCCCAACCCCGGTGCCGGCTGGCTAGTTCATTATTTGGTCCATTACACGCTAAGCTTACAGAAAAATAAGGGTTACATAACGTTTACATGTTATGTAACCCTTTTTTTTCATGGCACCTTAAGGATGTGCTGTGTATCGATGTACGTTGATACCATGCATTATCTGAAATTGGTGCGTTGGTGCATTCATAGCGGTCATAAACCTATCACATAAAACACGCCAAAACAAAAACAGGACAATCACGGCTAATTTGCAACGGATTAAAACTATACAACGACCTGCCACAACAGACCAAACAACTGACCACTGACAAATTCAAAACAGATGTGACAAAAAAATGCTAAAAACTCGACCAACTATAAAAAAATGACTTTGTATTTAAACTATATTATTATTATATTCATATATTGAATCATGTAAAAATGTTATACATAAACCTTTTTGGTTTCTATTATTTTTTAAATCTTCTTCATGTGCCCTGTCGGGTCCCCCCGACGTCGGCGATCATCTGGGAGAAAGTTTCTCTGTCCAGGGCAGTGCGGAACAGCTCTTCCACGCTTCTTGTCTTATTAAATTTAAAAAAATAAAAAAATTTTTTCGCATAGATAGCAATAATACAGACATGGACAGAAAAACCATACACTATTGAAGAGTTACGACTAAAAAATTGACCTGTAATATTCCTAATACTGATATACTGAAATAATTCTTTCATTTTTCTCTCTGCTACTATTTTTGAATCCATTGAAAAACTGCGGTGAAGCAGTCACAAGTTGGCCTCTAGCGACGT
Organism: Agrypnia vestita; assembly: GCA_016648135.1. Taxonomy (NCBI): domain Eukaryota; kingdom Metazoa; phylum Arthropoda; class Insecta; order Trichoptera; family Phryganeidae; genus Agrypnia; species Agrypnia vestita. The sequence goes on from JADDOH010002828.1 coordinate 72,157, forward strand.
TCCGATGAAGCTGAGAGGCTAGCATATGTCAATAACAAACTTCTTAACCGACTGACAGGTAAAACGGAGAACCTGTACTACCTCAAAAACGACTAATAATTCCAGGAATACCAAATCTATCCATCACGCGTAAAGTAGGCAAACTTGCATAATCGTTATTGTGTACGCAATTTGTCACCCAAACAAGTGTTTTACTTTAACAGCTACTCTAAACTGCACAGGATAAATACTACCAAAGGATTTTTGAATTAAATATAATAATTAATTAGTGTTTTAAGAAGGTATACTTGGGACGTCAGCGTAGTGAATAAATGAATAAATTCAGTGTTAAATCCATTTCAATTACACTTTGTATCATTTCTGTCTGCAACTTCATCTCAAAAAGTACATTGCTTTGCATAAACAAACTCTTCATCCTTTTCTTGTGCCCTATCCATTAAAAAAAGTGTTAAATCTTAGACTTAAGACCGGATGTTAGGGTGTGTCACTTTTTTCAACATTCGATTTTTCAAATTTATAAGTTCTCAAAAGTTGCATTTTTATATGTTATTAAATGCTGTATTTACAGTTTTCCTTAATACTGGTACTTTTGGCTAGTTCAAAGGCCTTGAAATATAGAAAAAGTTGCAAAATAACGTTCCAATCAGAACGATATATTTTTTGTATTTACCAATTGTCTTAGTAATTAAATGCTTTTTTCTAATAATAATATAGCCAGCATAAGGAAAACGCCATATTTAAGTTCATTTTGATAATCTGTTAGCTTAAATACCTACCCCCGTTCGGGCAATTTCGGCTTGTTTCGGGTCGCGCTCCCGTTATGCGTGCCTCATTAGTTCAGACTCCATACCGAACGGTTGTATTTGTTAGCTTACTTGTTTTCAACCGTCGTAAAGTTTCTACATATTACACATAATAAATTTAAGTATTTAATTCATTCATGAAACGAATCACAATGGCATCGAATCCGTCAAGTTCAAAAGTAACCAGAGGTCGTACGAAATTACGTATTTTTGAGAAATATCCCGAAAAATTCAAAAGTACTATGTTACCAACTTATGGATATGTTTAACGACATTATGAGTGGGCGCGTCATGAAATGAAACAGTCAAGTAGTTTAGAACCACAAGCAAAAGTCATCACTTCTCAAGTGGCTCGAACCGTTCTTGAAGTTTGGAAAAATGCAAGCATTGTGAGCCAGCTTCTATTGTCATATTGCAAACAGTATAGGCTACTATCGAAATAATTCAACAAAGAACCAAAAAGTCAATCGTATTTAGATAAAATAGAAAACTTTATAACTAAATCAACAATTCTTTTTGACATTGCTGCGTGCACACGCAAAAATTCTTCTTCTTGTAAATGTGAAAAAAGTAAAACTGTTTCCATTAAAGACCACCCATTCCTTGAAGACCAAAGAACCTTCAGATGCGTAGGCATTGGAATCATAGTTAAAGGAAGAGAAAATTGAGAAAGTACAAAAAATTTCAAAAAGTTGGCTGAAGTATGTGATCGTTATGGCGTATCGCACAGAGCAGGCGCTGCTATTGCTTCGGCTACACTGAATGATATCAGGGAGGCATCAAATGTTGACAAATGACAACAAAATTGTAATAGAATAGGGTATATGAGAGTTTTGAAAGCTCGTGCCTCGCAAAAATCATTGTCGAGATCTTTTGTGATACCACAAATCAATTATGAGAGCGATCATTATTACGACATGATTTACTGGCAGGATGAGAAACTTATAAAACTTATAAAGGAAAATGTCTTCCTAAATACGGTAGAACTTCGTTAATTTGAAATTCAAGGGACCCAAAAAAATAATTTCGAATTTTGTGGAACCCCGTTAATTCGAAATTTTAGGTACCGCGCATATCAAGGCAGCCATTTGAAGAAAGCATACACAGAATTCCCCAATTTTAGAGGTCAGTATGTATGAAAAAAAGCCATTTTATAAGGTAGGTACCGTGAATTGATTGCGAAATTCGCCAAGCGTCGTAAAACTCGTGAAAAAAGCCGTTAATTTTGTGAAAAATGTCTGTTTTTCATATTTCGTGAAATTATTTTGAAAACACAATATTTATTATGCTAATACAAAGATCGCGACATTTCCATTACTAAATTACGCAATATTGACATATTTGTTGTTCATTTGCGAGAAAATCAAAATGTTTTTTTCAATTTCGTAAAATTTCAAAAAATTTTGTATTAAGCGAACTAAAATGTATTGATTTATGGCGCAAGGGATTAATTTTTTTTCGAATAATGAATTACCGGGGTTTTCGAATTATCGGGGTTAATCTACTATGAAATTCACATTTTGGGACTTGCAAGTTTTAAAAAATTCAAATTATGGGATATTTCGAATTATCGGAATTGAATTAACGGGGTTTTACTGTAGATACTTCTAGTGTTGCCGCAGATACATATCAAATAATTCAGTCATAAAATATATGTGCTGAATGATGTAATATAAATAAAAGAGACGCAACAGTAAACACAAAACCGCGTTGAATTGCACTGGGTCACTTACTATACCTCGCCATAAGCAATTGTCATTCTTTAAATGTGTCTTTCAGATCGATGGCACATCCGGCCGCCACCGAATCCTGGTGGACGGAGCCCTCCAGATCATCTCTCTGTATAGAAACGACTCTGGCGTTTATATCTGCGTGGCGGAAAATGACTTATAAAGTGAAGAGCTGAGGACAGTCTTCGTCGAACGAAATGTGCGAATATTCGATTTTCCCAAGTCCCTGCCACACACAGTCAGCAGAAAGAAATCTACTGACTGTGTGTGGCAGGGAAATGTGTGGATGCCTTAAATTGACGACTGTAGCTGCAGGTTCTGTCATAGGGTAAACAGTTAGAGAAGGTTTTATTGCAGCCAAGCAGAATTCCAGGAAAATTATGCCAATGTTTATTTCTAAAAAATAGTCTTTAAAAATACTCTTTTTGGAAAATTTTGTATATTTTATAATTTTTTTATAAAATAATTCGGCTAAAAATTTGCAGTAAACTTTTGTTTTAGTATATTATCTATATACATATTAACGAAATTAAGTAAGCTGATAAAAATTATGTAGAAGAAAACAACACTTTTATTACCTCTGAAAAATCACTAAAAACCAACATTATCAGAATATTTGGCTCGCTAGAACCAGCCAAAAGTATACTTGAATTGCAACTTTTTTTGCATTTTTGTGTAGTTATAAATGCAATGCAACTTTTGATAACTATTAAATTTAAAAATAAAAAAGTTTTTTTTTCGTCATACAAAGTGACACACCCTACTTGGTGTACCGGTCTTAAATTTTTCTTAAAACTTCAAACAATCTTTTCCTGCGTATTGAGATGCAAGATCTCGTACTATGATGTCTTATCACAAGTTCGAGAAATTGAAATTTCGTATTTTTTTGTTTTAATTAATCATTTTTCTTTATTTATCAAAACCATTAATTCGTTCGTAGCTCTGCCCATCCATCTTATTTTGAGTACCTATTCTTCTGTAGATACATATTTTGAATGCTTCAAGTCATTTTATCCTTATTTCTTGTTTTCCTTCCTTTTAATTCCACGTTAAGTGTCCATGCTTCCATTCCATAAAACAATAGTGAAAATACGTAGAATTTGGTCATTTGCACTCGTAAATTAAGGTTGAGATCGTGTATATACGGAAACAGAATGTTATATAAATGCAATACAAAAAATTTCAACAAAATCTCATACTCATGCATAATTTTTTTAGCAATCTTCCAATCGATATAAAAAATATACATAATACAAAACAATTGAAAAACAAATTAATAGAACATCTCAATAAACACAACTAGACACCATTACACTCAAAATCAAAAACATTTAACTCCACTACTTAAATAAAATATAAATAAAATATTACATAAAATAATTATATAAATATAAATAAAATATTACATAAAATAATTATATGTAAGCAAAGTACCTCGTCCGAGCACAAGAGCTGTGCTATTAAATTGAGAGGTAGGTACTATGCATAACACAATTAAATAAAAAAAATTGTTGTAATAGAAAAAAACTTAGAGGCGGATTACATTTCCATCTCTTCTATCCTACGTATAATGGACCTACCTTCCACATGGTTTATATATTATTCGATGATTTTCCTATTTCCCATTGAAACAATTTCACTAATTATTTTTGCACTTTTCAAATATGCCGAATTCAAAAAGCTTTTTCAATTCCCATTGCTCAAATATACTCGTACGTATTTCAATTAGTTCGAAAAATCTATGAAATCCCTCGCATTTTTGTTTTGAATGATGCATCTGATATTTTTGTGGATTACTCATAACTGGTAATTAATGTATGGTTTTAATTATTGTGAGGATGTTACATCTAAAATGAGATCCGTGTCAAGTGTGCTTCAGTTTGTTTTTACAATACTTGGCGGCCAAGGTTCCGTTCCACGTAAGGGAGCACGCAGCATCATATCATTTGCATTTTCAAAAAGAAATTTAGGTCACGGCTGCGCAATAGTTTCATCATTCAGAAAAATGCAGCTCGAGATTGTACAATGCAACATTTAATTACCATAATTTATTCCCCTTTTTATTTAGTAGATCTGTCCTTTCCTATCCAATTCTGATTCCCCATTTACCTTTAATTCTTTGACTTTCATAACTTAAAAATTTCACTTTTTTGTTTTTTTTTTGTATAACTGAAGTTATTGTTGCTATATGTTAATATATAATATGTTAACCCTATGGAAACTTGTAAGATGGTCTCTATACTATGTAATTATCATGTGTAATTTGATTTTTATATGTACTTTTAGTTTCCCTTGAATAAATAGAATAAAATAAAATAGCAAGTTCCTAGTTTCCATTTAGTCTGCATCGAAGGTAGACAATTTTTTCTACTTTTCCCCGTATTATTTATACAGGACAAATATCGATTTGTTTTATTTTACTACTGACAACCCAGCCCGGCTGTGCCCGTTTCAGTTAAACTTGTCACAACTTCAAAGATATTTAATTAAATGATTTGGTGTAAAGGACGAATTTGATCTGCTTTAAATGCTTAAGGTTAATAAGATGTTTAATTTGATAAGGATTAATACAGATTTGGTCTAAATTGCTGGAAAGTTAATCATTATATCTTAGTTATACATTTGATGAAATTGTATGGACAAAAATCGTTGGCTTAAATTATCCTTAAATGATTTTTGTAGATTATTTAATTTTACACAATTCTTTCCTAAACGTTTTTTTTGTATCTAACGGATTAGACAGCGTTTCCATGAGAGCGCTTTAGCGGCAAATTTTTTTCGACTTAATTCACTGATACCGCTGATCTTCAGATCCTATATATGTGCTAGAGCACCTTTTAATACATAATTTTTTTTTAAATGTAAATCAATACAGTAAAAACCGTATACAAATCCGTTCAGTGGTTCTCGGTCATACAGACAGACAGACAGAGGGACAGACACTCGCCGGGACTTTATTTTATACTATGTACTAGCTGTCTGTATCCGGCGTTGCTCGGCTTAAGGATTTTGTTAAAAATAAGTTTGTGGGGGGACACAAAGGTAACAATGTTTCCATTTAATATAAGCTGGGACGGATAGAATATTCGGGAAGGAATCGTGGCCTATGTATTCCACAGGCACCGAAAGAAAAAGAATGCAAATGTTTTGTCAGATCGGCAAACGGTGTAGATTTGTACAGAAAATATATCATTCCAGAGGGTGGGTTAAAAAAAGAGCGGGGAGAAGTTGTCCTTGTTACCCGCCGGGTCATGAAGAATAAGCAATGCAATCGATGAGGCAACCCAACATTTTTACAGGTCTCCGCCTGAAATAAACATGGAATAACTGTCATATTTATTTTTTAATAAAACTCAATTTTAGAACATGTTAAATAAATTTTTTCGAGACATTTTTGTGATGTTTCATATTATTTACTGTGCCATGTACATATTTTGTTATATTTTGCGAGCACGCTTTAAATAATTGAAATGAACCTCGAGGGCTCCACCCCAGCTGCAGCCCGCCCCGGCCGAGCCACCGTTTGATGGATGATAACATTAATTCGCTTTGTATTTTGCAATACACATTTTTCCCGTGAATTTTAAAAATAAAACACAACAGAAATGTAGCAACGCGTATCATTGTACATTACTCAATGACTTTCGCAATTATTACAATTTTCTCACAAAGCTTTACTCTGTAACATAATTTATATACATTTTTCGTAGTTTTTATTCAAATTTATATTGCTTATTTGGGAGAAAATGACATTTTTGTTTTTTTTTTTAAATAGAGATGCGTACACGGAATATGTGTCACATCAATATTCTTACTATTTTGAAACTAAGCTAAACGCTTGTGCTGTGAAAATAGAACTAACTTGTTAGTCTGGAGTGAGGTTCGAACCCGCGACTTTTGAACGAGGCCAGTGTCCTAACCATAATCCCAACAAGTTACTCGTATGTATACACATACGGTAATCTTGTTGTTCTCATTCTTTGTACATGTTGGTACCAGTATCGATGACGCTGTCGCCCCCATCTGACCACAACTTGAACCTCGCCGACCTCCCAGATCGCTGTATTCCTCGCGCGATGCATGCTTCCCAGCTATAGCACGCTAAGTTCTTATTTTACTTGTTCTGATTTTTTTGTTTATTTTTTCTGCGGGCAGTTATATTTTTTAGGTAAGAATATAAACAGCTGGAAAAGCGAAGAATCATTTATATTATGATTACTTTAAAAACTCAGTATGCAGTGCGTGGCCATTACCAGTATAAAAATGTAATTCGATGTTTAAGTATGTACCGAGTAAAGCATTTACTGCATTTAATTAGATATGTATAAACCTAAAAAAATTTTGAATTTGGTGCCGGACCAAAAGTAACGTGTATCTGATGCGACCAAAGATGAACGAGTGCTACAAGAGTTGACAACTTACATATTGATGACGAAATGACAAAATTAGTGTCAATGCAAAAAAATGGTATGAAGTTTAACCTCACCCCGGGCCAAAACAAGAAGAAAAAAAAGTAACCCATAAAAACCAAGTTTTTACAATACTCCCTTTCTCATTTTCGGGTTTCGTGTCTATCATATGCGTCGGAATCTCCATACAACTTACTGAGTTGTATGAAAAAACCATTAAAAATTTGAAAAATCCAAATTATACTAAAATAATAAAAAATTTTAACGAAAATTTGATAGATCTTCACCACGAGTCTACTTGCAAAGTTTCAGCTCGAATGAATCACGGGAAACGGGTTAAAAAACGATCCAAAGTTTTTTTTGTCAGACAAGCATACAAGCAGACGCCATGAGTTAAAAGAAAGGAAGTAATAAGAAGATCTCAGAAGACTTTGACAAACCTCGTCTGAAGAGTATTTATAAAATGCTGTCCGTAAAATTTATGTAACCCCTATCTTTTAAAATGTTTATTTCCAGGCTACTAGGCGAGATGAATTAGTGTAAGTTTTGCTGAGCAGCCCAGCTGCTGGTGGCTGTGGCGGGATGGAGCACAGGACCGCTGCATCCGCTGCGGGGACTATTGATTTTGGCCCCCACTGCGGTGCGCAGCTCCTGCGGGCAGCGCTGGGCAGGCCCGAAACGAGCGAGCGCAACTTTTGGAAACTTTTCCCGTGTCGTGTACCAACTCTCTGGGACACGATATTTTCTTTGCCCGAAACAAAACATTTTTCAACCCTAGAATACATTGGCAGAAAATATCTATACGCTGCGTAGAATTAGACAGTGTTACCGAAAATGATAGCTATTTCGAATCATTTTATATAAATATAACTATTTTTTTTTTAATTTTAATTAATTAAGAACTTAAAAAAATAATTTAATTATATATTTTTATCTACTTATATTTGATTAATTACACCTGCATGTTTCAGAAAACCTTTCCATCGTCAGGTGTTTTATTTATATGTCAAAATATCGAAATGAATAATGTCTTTTGGTTTGGTTTTCTAAATAAGAACTACACAAAATTATTGGAAAAATTTTTAGAATTTGACTAGTGGCTAAATTTAATTAATTATGATTAATATTTTGTTTACTTTTAGATGCTTTACTAATTTCTAATGATTTTAAATTATTCAATTAAAGACCAAAATTATTTATGTGTAAAATATAAAGTCCTTAATTTTTATCAAAACTGTGATCATTTTCTAATAAATGACACGCTTAGTAATAAATTCTTAATAATAATTAATATAATATTCATAATAATAAATAAATAATTCTAATAAAACATCCTGACGATGGAAAGGTTTTTCCGAAACATGTAGATAGGTGTAATTAATTAAATATTAGTAGATAAAACAAATAATAAAATTATTTTTTTTAAATGTCAATTTACAAATTTCCTCAAACAATAGAAACATAATTAAGAACTTTGTATCTTGGAGTAACTTTACGTCTACCGGTTTTGATACCACTGTATCTTCGTCAGGACGGACGCATACTAATAAAGAAAACTGTTCGAGCTCTTATGATGAGAGGCTTTCCTCAATTTTATTATATAATTTTCAAACTTTATTTAATGTCGTATTACTTTCAGCTTATAAGATATCATTTTCTTCTTCCGAATACTCAGCAGAAATATGATATGAGATTTCTGAATATGTTATGATTCTAAAATGTTCAAGCAACCATGGCCAAATATCAAGAATTCTAGAGATATGCAATATCACAATTTGAATTATTTTTTTTAATATTTCTTACATATTTTTTGCGAAAAGTTGAATTATCATTACTTTTTATATATAACTTATGTCTTATATATAAATACTTAAGATTACGAAAAATTCATTCTTTTTAATGCAAGTCGAATAAAATGATAAAAACCTTGAAAAAAGTTATTTTTTACAAGGTTTTTATCATTTTATTTAAGTTGTAATGAAGCAAATGATTTTTTTTATAATTAATATTAGTTTCTGTAATGATAGTTAAACTTTTTGCATAAAATAAGTCAGAAAAATTGAAAAAAAAACACATCTCCATAACTTTTGAATAGGTCATGGTTGCTTGAAGATTTTAGACACATAACATAGTCAGGAATCTACTGGCAAGGTTCCTGCTGCTAGCTCTGGTACACGCTGTAGATGACTGTAACTGTAGTATTAATTAACCTATATTTTTTGGTCACGTAATTTCTATGTAGGTACTTAGATAGCTATGCGTTTTGTTCTTATACGATGTTAAATCCCAAATCAGGGCGTGTTTTGTTAAAAAAAAATTAAAATAATAATAAGGAAACCTGTCAATTGATCTAATTATTATTTCTAGAAAAGTAATCCTTAGATCAGCATTTGAAGTTCTTCGAGTCGCTCGAGTATTGTTTATTATTCTATTGATATCAAAAGATTCTTGTTGCATCATATTAAATTCTTGCTTTTGCACAATGCTTTAAATGCAAATCAGATTTGCTCTTAATGACATTTAATTTCCATAAAATAGTCACATTTTTTTGTTTTTTTTTTTAAATCATGAGCACTGATATAAGAAACAATTCATTTTAAAAATGATTCCTCTTACTTTGACAGATAAGTGAAGAAATTTTCCATGTTTTATTTATCCAATTACAAAGGATCCGTTGAATTCCATTAATTTCTAATAGCGTCACGTTTCTGTTTAACATTCCTTGCATCTGAGGATGGTGCTGAAAGGTACTTCAGGAATTTAAAGTTCTTTTAAAGGCAATTAAGGTCATCAACGGGCCAGGGGAGGTTTTCAACACGCGCTATGATAGCAGAAAACATTACAAAAGCGACAATAGCAAGTAATTAATAATAATAATATTTTATGGTACTATCATTAGTACCATAAAATATTATAATTATTAAAAAAATTAAAAATTATTAAAGGGTTTTATACAGTTTTTTATGTGATGAATTATCCATTGCTCAAATATTTTTGATGTAGCTTGATTTCTGCTGTAGAAGAACTTTGATTTGAACCAATTCAAGCAAATAATTAATGAAAATATTTATGCAAAACCACACCCTTAAGGTTTTTCTTCTTTTTCTTCAACTTTTTTTAGACCCAAGAGTCTGTTTGTGTAGGAGTTTCCTCTTTGATGCTGAATTCCAGCCATCTCTCCATCGCTTCGAGGGTCTCCTTGGTGGGCGCAGTCTATCTGGTACACCATGCAAAGCTATGCAATATGCATGGTAATCTTTTTGTACTCATTCTCTGTACGTGTTGGTACCCTATCTGACTACGTCTTGAACCTCGCAGACTTCCCGGATTAAGGTTTCAAAATACCAAAATGCAACACCAATTACATATATATAGAAATAAACAATTTCAATAGCCTCCCTTTAGGAATTAAGAAAATAACTGAGATAGAGATAAAACACACAATTAAAAATCAAATATTTCTTAAAGATGTAGGTACATATATGTATAACAAATATGTATTTATATAAAAGTTTAAGTCCCTTTCCAAGAACAAGAGTATGTCTCTTTTTGGAGAGGTACGGAGATATAATTTGCGTATTTATTTATAGTTTGAATAGACCAGATCAACCTGTAATAAACTGTATGTAATATTAAATTTCACAAAATTATTACTACTGCCAAATTTGGGTTTGCGACATCGGAATACACTTTTATTTATAACCTCATATTTATATTATCAAAATAATCGACGTATATCACCATATTGGGTAAGGTAATTGATAATAACTATCTGCCTCGAAATTGATATGCCTGTATAACTAGACCAATGGGCATATTCACATTAATAAATTTGATATACGCATTTATCCGCAACCTATTAAAATGTCATGTAACTATTAAACCCCGATTTACTGGCACTCCATAAACAGAATTTACGTTTAAAACATTTTAAAAACATAAATTTTCATAAATAACAGCAAAATTACTCTATGGTTACATTATTTATATTAATAAAAAAAACTCTATATCAACACTGGTCCCTTTATCAGAATACAAAAAATATTTATAGTTAAAATTTGCATGCGAAATTAACTAAAACAAAAAATAATTATTAATTATGTAATTAAAAAGAAACAAATTTAAAAAGTAAGTTTAACTTAATTCATAATATTTATTTATTATATCTAATTTTCTATAAGCACCTTTTCTTATCTCTACTTTATCATGCTGATAATTCAATAAATAATGATTTTTGCACAAAGTGTTTTATTTTTATAAATATTTTCTCTCCGACGTTGTAAACTGAGTTTAAATTGCCCTAATTATGTAAATAAATCATATGTTTGGTATTATTTAGCAGTATATTTACGTATTCAATAAAATAATTATAATAAACAAGAATTTACCAGATATAACAAAACAAAATATTTTCTCGAAGAAAGTGACGTTAATTTGTTAATACCTGCATGCATTGTAGGCGGAAGTGGTGCGGGGAGCGCAGTGCGTAATGCACAGAATGCCGAATTCCATTTATCAATCTTCGCTCTTTAGTAGCTGGTCTAAAATTACGTGTCTGGCGCGTGTTCGTGATGATAAATGTTTTTTATCATTTTTAGCAATTTAACACAATAATTGATATAGATATTCACAAATACATATCAACCATTATTTCAATGATTAATTTCAGTAAATTCACATTAATCCCACTAAAAAATCGAAAGAGGCTAAAGAAGAATAAGAAGAAGAAGGGAGAATTAAATAATATCTTCTTCTTTTACCCCTTATCCTATTGGGTTGGGGTCCCTGCACCAAGGAGGTTCCAACTCTTTCTATCTTGGGCTTTGACGCCGTATAATGAATGATCTGCGGACCACAGATTTTATTGAGGCGCAAGAAGGGTCAAAATAAAAAAAAGTTGCAACAAAATTGGGCTGACGTGGAGATCAAAGGTAAAATATTAGAAATATTATTATATATTATTTTATCGAAAGAGATATATCTGTCCATGTTGACATCAATTCGGTACAATACAATGGGAGAAAATAAATGAGGAATAAAGTATGAAGTAGTGTAGAAGCATACGAGAGTGTAATATTTGTTTGAAATCCCCGAGAGGTGTGCTCTTGAAGGTGCTCCAGAGCTGGGGAGGCTGCAAGCGGCGCTCCGGAATGTCGAGAGGAAACTAAAAGCTTTTTCTCGCACAATTTAAATCGTAAATTGTCTCCTGCTCTAAGAGCTACATCCCAGTACGAGTACTTCAGATGCTGTGCATTGCAAGCCCTCTGAACAGAAGTCGTGGAAATTCATTTTCATTTTACTATTTTATTAAATGCGCACATTTCAACTCAAACAGCTACGATGACACCTTTTCTAGTGGCAGTGATTTGGTTAAAATAAAATTATAAATATAGAACTTTAAAATGAAAAAAACACATAAAAATCGTGGTATCGATTTTATTGGATGAATATTTTTATGCCGTTGGTGTATGAATAATGCCATAATTTTTTTAGAGGTTTTTATTTGGAATAAGCAATTTTTCCTGCGACAGCCAATTTGAAAACTAACAGCTGATTTGTTCTCAGTTTAGTTTGCCATTTCACCATGAATTTACTTCCGCCAGATCAACGCTTGCAAATTGTGCAAATTTATTTCGAAAATTACGGCATCGTTAACATATTTAAACACTAATGGCATAAAATGATCTTTCAATGGCAATACCATGATTCGTATATTTCTAATTTCATTTTAAATTTATAGGTCTGTATAAATATACTCTTTTGAAAAAAAAACAGGCTTTTATGTTTTCTTTCTTCGAGAGACTAAACTTCAGTTAATCTTTTTCTTTAATCTTGGCTTGACATGAAAAGTTTTAGGATTTTTAAAATTTTAATGACTTATTTCTCTTTATTTGTGTAAGTTTGTTATGTATATGATATTTATTAAATAAATAGAAATTGATAACAACAACTATTCATTTTTAATATATTTAATATTTATTAATAAATTCTGAGGCATTGATAAATTAAATTTTTTCTGTATAACAAATGCATCGGTGCATTTTATATTTAATTTGTTCACAGTAATTTGGTGCAGTAAACTAAATGCTTTGCCCGCGTCACTATTATGCCCGCGTCATTATTCACCTGCGTCATCACATGCTCCAACACTATTATATTTATGTCTGATATACTTTAAATACTTTTTACGGATATGGTTGTAAACTGTGGTTTATTGAACCAGCCCTCCTCATGGTAATCGAAATATATTTAAAAAAAAATATTGATTGTATTATTTGTATAAATCTACATATATTATTTGATTAATTACACCAACATGTTTCAGAAAAAGCTTTCCATTCTCAGGGTGTTGTATAACTTTCAAAATGTCAGAATGAAATGTCTTTTGTTTCTTGTTAATCTTAATTATTTGCAAAATTATTTTTAAATATTATTAATGAAGTAATATTATTTAAAAATAGTTTTTCTTGCGAGTAACACTCTGATGATGGAAAGTTTTTTCTGAAACATCTTGGTGTATTTAATCAAATAATATATGTAGATTTATACAAATAATACAATCAATTTTTTTTTTAAATGTCAATCAACAATCTGAATCAATTGAAACAAAAACCGAAATACATTTATTAAATTTTCTAGAAACTTTTCATCGTTGAGTTTTAATGATCGGAGTTGGTTCCCTGAGTTTGATGAGACAATGCAAAGCAAAGATTAACCTACTTCTTTAACTGTTTAACATTTTTAAAGCTGATAAGAAGTAATAAAACCCTAACAATGCTACGTTTTATCGTTTCTACAAATAATTAAATCTCTTCGGGATTGTTCCTGGCGACAAAATTAACTTCTTCTTTCTGAGGAAAGGAAAGGCGTTGAAATGACAAGTCAGTGGAAGTGGATTAAAATGAAAACGTTTAAGTCAACGTAAGCCTGAATTCCCACTATGGGCAATGAAATTCAACATAAATGTTTTTTGTTTTCTCAGAAAATAAATTTGCTTATAAAGTAGGGCAAAATGATTCCCAATAACTATTTTTAGAAATAATAGCACCTATTGGCCTTCCTTGGCAACACGATAAAATAAAACTATTAATTATCGACGTGCTTAAACGATCGGGGGCACATGACGACTTGACTAGAATAAAAAAGCTAGTTTTTCTTAGATATTGTTGTATTTTATAGTTTAATTTATTTATTGATGTGTAACATCTTTCCCCTCACTTTCGTGCAATCTGTGGCAGTGATTTCGTGAAAAAGGACGAAAATGCGTAACAGAAAATAAGATGCGCGCAATTTCATTTAACCAATGATTGCGCGCGGAGCACGCGCGATGGAAAAAATATCATCGTTTATAAACAAATCAACGTCCAGCAAGCGCCATCACAGCGAAGACGCACACTACCAGCCATTGCTTCTGATTTTGGATATATGTTTCGAGGCTGGTGCTAAGCGTGTGGATGTTGTAACTTTGAAATATTTTGGGTTATGTCTTCGAAACTATCCAATAAATACTCAATTTTATTTTTACATAAACATAAACAATAACTACCCTTAATGATTCAAATTCGCAAATTTCATGTTATTATTTTTAAATATTTATTCAAAGTTTTCATACAATATGTATGGCGGCATATTACCGACATCTAGGAAAATAACTTGAAAAAAAAATTGACCAACACATTTCTAAAATTTGGTAATTAATAAATATATAAATTTTGAGGTTAATTTCTGTCCCCGCTCAATTGATATTTTTAATTGTGAGATGTAAAATGTTACAAATCATATGCAAATCCTGTAAGTCTCGCTCGTTTTATTTTATTAATAATTTATCGTTGAATGCATTTTAATATCTCACAATTTTTTGGAAGTAAACATCATATTTTTTTACAATAAGTTTAAGCAAAAACGAGTAAATTTGAAAAAATATGTTTTCAGTATGTATTTGTTAACAATATTTAAAAAGATAGTAGATTGCAACTATTGCGGTAAGGTAGGAGGGAAGAGGGAGGGGATGACCTTAATGCTAGAATTCGCAATTTGCGAATATGGCGCCGAATACAAATACTAAACAAAAATGGTTTACTGCTTTTCTCATCATATATTTGTTAATTTTTATATTTTCGGTCGATTTTCCTAAAAAATAAATTAGGTTTTAAACAAGACATATTGCAAATGATGAATCAATAATCTGAAACTTCATCGCTAAGCTTCGATATATACATAAACACTAGCTGTGCCCGCGCAGTTTCGCACGCGTAGTTTTTTAGTACACTGTTTGGATCGTCATAGAACTTTCGCGAACCTTCCAGAACATTCTCCTTCCAGAATTTTCAAGAAATTGATCGAATGTACAGGAACTTTTTAGACACACCGACACATTCCGTCACTCAATTTAGTTTGACCGCGTAATCAATAAGGATAGCCGACTCTGACCATATTAAAAACGAATTGATACATCTTAAAAACGCGCTTCAGTGTAACGGTTTCTCGAATTCCACCATAAATAACGCAATTAAAAGACATTCAAGTAAAAATAATAATAATAAAAATACATTAATAGAAACAAAACCACTAGCTACCGCATTCTTACCATAAGTAAAGGGAACTACTGATAAAATAAGTATCCGCACTGTTTTTAGAACAAATAATAAAATCTCGTCACTTTTAAGAAGTCCGAAGGATAAAATACCTCTAGAATAGCACGGGGTATACGAAATACCATGCGGTGACTGTAACAAAACCTACATAGGTAGGTCAAACCGAAGAATCTCGGCACGCGTCTCTGAACATCGCGTAGATATAAAAAATCGGAAACTAACTTCTTCCCTTGTCCACCATTCTCTAACGGAGAATCATAAAATAGACTTCGACAATTCAAAAGTAGTTGCCAGCCTCAATAATGAAACATTTAGAATCTACAGAGAGGCAATTGAAATAAATAAAAGAAATAGTAATATAATGAACAACAGAGACGATAGCATTCGACTTCCGACCGCATGGAGTAACATTCTTAATAATAATAATCAAATTTCTAATACAAATAATATTAATAATAATAAACCAGACACGAAGCAATTAGAAAATCCAACCTTTTCAACATTGTATAATGACGATAATAAAGTAAATATACGGATTACTAGAAGCCGAGCAAAACTCATTAACGGCGTCGCTGGAGAAACCCACTCCTCCACAAACACCTGACGCAGAATTTTTCAAACTTTCACTTGACGGTGAGCTCCGGACCCAAACGGTTGTACGCTTTTCGGAGAAGCAGCTCATCGACAAGGCGCCCTGAAGATGAACAGTGAGATCTGTTCGAAACGTCGGCAGACGACTGGTCCCGACGACCAGAATTTGACGCGGGTTACCCCCAAAGTAGTTAGAACTAACACATATTGTACCCGTGAAAGCCTTCGATTTAACACACATATATATATATATTGATTTAAAAATTCCGTTTGAAGGAATGTTATGAAGTTGGTGATTAATTGCTTTTTGCTGAATTTTCTACTGTTAATGGGAGACTTGATGGACTTTTAATGTCCCTTATAAATCAATCGTCAAAATAAAATACGTTTCTTAGCGGACTAACCGACGCGTAACCTAACCCGCTTCATATTTCGGGCACGCAACTTCGGCGGCCATTCATACCCCCTACCCCTGAGAAGCACGTAGCCTTCAAAGTATACATTTTATAAACAGGAATGCTCAAAAACGTCACAAAATTTAAAAATTGTATTACGAAACCTGGATTGAGTACGCGTCACGCGCCCTGATATCATTAGCCCTTTTAGGCATGCGCCTTGCATTGCAGTACTTATATTTTATAACAAGATTAAGAAGAATTGTTGTCCTTCAACAGTAATAATCGAAAAAAAGTCAATTGAATAAGATAAATGAAGGATATAAAAGCAAAGGCAGCAATACCCATAAAAATAAATTTTCAAAGTTTTTTTTCTGAAACATTGTGATAATTAATTATTTTAAAATGTATTAAATAAGAATCAAATTGAATAACACTGTTTTTATTCACTATATATTTAATTTAATTGTAAAACCTTTTTGAGATCACTCTCATTATCATTAACAAGTTTTCAACTAAATTAAAAACAATTATAGACAGTAATTATAGGGATTGGGTGTATGTAATGGGGGTGGGAGTAGGGTAGAGGGTAGGCAGGGGCGTGCAGTGGGAACAAAAAGCGTGACTTTTTCCTGAGCATATATTTTGAAAAGAAACCGAAATAAGAGATATATGTCATTATATTCCAATCACAATGATTAACATATTATTCAGATTTTAATATTTCATAATATTCTGCCAGATAAATATTTAATTTCGTTTTTTTTCCCACTATACGGTAAAATAAAAGTCATGCTTCTTGTTCCCACTGCACGCCCCTGAGCGTAGGGTAAAGGGTAGAGTAAGAATGGATAGGTGTGGGGAGGTTATTAGTGGTATTGGAATGTTAATTATATTTTTATTGTTTCATTTATAATTATTAATTTCTAGGCTCTCTAAAATATCAATTTTTCTCCCTTTCTTGCAGCAATGTAAGTGTTAAATTATTATTATCGAACGTATGACTCTTTTTTGGCATGTGCCGTATTTTGACATGTTCCGCCATTTCTGAATTTAAGGCGAAGTTTTTGATTGCTCTTGTTCTTCTAACCGTTCTTTTATTTTCCTTCCACTTTGAGTAAATTGCGTCGCAATCTCTACAACTTAATTTATAAAAATTAAAATGTTTTGAAAGCAGTCACCGAGAATCACTAATTTTGAATGTACTTAATCCGATAGATCATGATTTCAAATCACTATTTAAAGCAAAGACTTAAATATTCTCGTTGTGTTAAAAGAAACAATATCAACCAATTAACCAGCAAAAATATCAAGTGGATTGACCATTATACTAAAGCAAGAGTTTTTATTTATTTCAGACTGAAGCATCATAGCAAAGGCAGCAATATTCAAATACGTAATAGCAAAAGCAGACAGTCTACCGCAATTGTATTGTTTGGTCAAAGTTTTTTCATAACGTCTAGAGGGTTTCTAACATTTCTGTATCCCTAGTAATTATTAATAGTACAAAAATTTAAAGATAAACAGTTAAACTCATAACATTCCACGTACCGAATTATAAAGAATGAAAAACACATCAAGTATAGGTCTTTTCATAAGAGTTTGCAATTGAGTTTGTATGGGTACAGTGCGTAATACGCGTATTGTTTCATTATGTTAAGTTTACGGATACAAGAGGGGTGTATCCGTAAACTTAACACAACGAAACAATGCGCGTATTACACACATTTGAGTTAGTGTAGCCACACTAACTCAAATGCAAGCATATATGAAAAGGCATATACATGCTTCGAAAAAAATTTCTCAAAACTTATGTCGAATCAAAGCCGCACTGGATGAAAATGTGTTGGTGGCGCTCTGCGAAATTCTGGTATCTGAAATAATTTTATAATGGCTGTATAAATTAAAAACGCTAGAAAGGAGTCAAAAAGAAGACATCATTCTGATATAGTGAAGACATTTTTTCTAGAAAGTACCTTGTGACAAATGTTAGTATTATGATTAAGTATTCATGGTTTCTTCTTCATATTGTGGCCAGTGCTGTAAAATGAAAGCATCTCAATGGATTCACGTCTGACTAAAGAAACGCCATCTGTTTTTGCTTTTCATAACAATACAATTTTGTCGCCAAAGTTATTATTCAAATACAAAAGATTTCATAGCAGACAATCATTCTTCTATTCAAATAGTTTTTTTCCCTCAATATTATACTTCTTCGCCGAGTCACAGAAACGAGTTGGGCCAAGTATGAAGTTGCGCGAATTACATAACATTTTTCGTCTAGGCAAACAGCATGTGGCATGGAGTAAGGAGGAACTTTAATTGAAAATTATGGTTCAATTTCAACTTGTAACATTTTTGAATTGAAATGTGTGATATCCCATTTGTGTCAAAAGTTTTAGAGACCCTTCTCTCAACCAAACTTTTTCTAGGTTTACTCGCAGTATTTTTCGTACACTTTTCAGTATCACCATTCTTTTGTACCCCTATAACTTATGGTTGGTTGTAAAGTATATTTAAATATCTAAAATATTAGCCTGCGATCTTATTTCGCAGGCTGTTATAATATGAAAATAAATAATATATACGAAAGGTGTTTTTTGCAAAGCCTAGTACTCCCAACTAGGAGATGAGATTTTCTTTGGATTTCTTTTAGTGTTAAGAAAACTAAAAAGTTTCAAAAATACCGGTCACTGAAATACCTCGGCGGGATTGTATTATTTTGTTTAAGAATCTTATATGTGTAATTGGAAAAGACTGGCAAATTTTTCGCAAAACCAAACGATAAAAAAAGTAGGGGAAAGTGGGGCAGATTGATACGTACAAATTTAGTCTCAAATTTTATGTAACATAAAATAGAACAATTTGCTTTATGCTTGGCTTGACTAATAAATATAAGTATAGTAATCAAAAGATCAATTGAAGTTAGAAGATGGTGAGAAAGTAATGACTTTACTGAAAATTGCGTTTTGTATCATTCTGTTCCATCTACGGGGCACTTAAATACATAGGATGGACACGCTTTGATACAAAGCATAAGGTGTATGTGAATGCTAATTATTTACAAAATAATTGTGAGAAATACCCTTTTTGTTGTCGAGTAGTTGAGAAAACCTGCGCAAAAGTGTTTTTTCGAAATTTTCAATGTAGAAAATGTAGTTTTGATCCTGTATTTGTGAGCTTGTGATGTTTCTGTAGATAGTAGATAGAGGGGTCCTCGTCAAATGACGGTATTTTCTAGAGATGTTTTCTGTTATATGAAAAATATTATACAGTCGTAAAATAGTTGACGCGAGTTGAATTTTATTATCATCAGGTATATTATTTCATTTCGATCTCCTGGTCGCGGCTACCAACTGTGATGACCCAACTAGATAGAGGGGTCTTCCTAACGTATTAACGATGAATTTTGTATTAATAATTTATTTAAAAGGCCGTTGCTTAATCGCCGCGAGTTGATATTTAATTTTAGCTATTATATTCAATTAATTTGCCAACTCCTGGCCGCGGCTAACAATGTGATGAATCCTATGGGGTGACCCGTCAAAAATACGTCGTGGAAAATAATATTAAATAATATAAATTTCATTGCAATGAATAAAGTCATTTGCCGTATGATGTTAGCGAAAATAGTTGTATGGCGCGGGTGGCAACGGCTGAGGTCGACAGATACGCTGTAACTATAAAAGGATCGCGGAATAAAATATTATACCTTCTTGAAATATTATAAATAATGTATTCTATACAATATTAATACTCTGCCTGTGCTAACTATACAAAGGATCTGCGGAATTTTGAATACCTATCTAAATATTATATAATGTATTCTATACAATATTAATACTCTGCCTGTGCTAACTATACATTTAACTAAAATATATATTATTAACTGGAAATAATTATTCTGTGAAAATTGCGCTTTTGAATGCAATATTAACTAAAAATATTAACTAACATCTTGGGTTCGCAGACGAAATCGATAATACCTAATGCCCTTTGCATTTACTAAGTATATTACCTAAATAGCCACAGCTATACCATCCTGTCCGTCAGGGACGAAACATAAAACACAGTTATATTCCTAAAAGTGCTACCTCTTACGCGACAAAAATACCTATTGCAGTCGGGCTATGAATATGAACTATTTCCGCCTCATAATGGCGCCTGGAACCAATACTAAAAACCTCACTAGAAATAATAAATGCGACTAAATCTCGATAAATACAATATATACTATTCGTAATACGTCGTTGAATTGGCACATGATTCGTCTAATGGATGAAGGACCCCGTTGTGTATCGTAATAACTTAAAATTCTTTTATAGGAGCAGTGTGGAAACAATTGCATAATATTACGTAATAAAAACATCTAACGAACCTAATAATCTATACATTTATGTTACAATAAAATACGTTCACCAGAAGAATTCGTGTATTAGAAATAAAACATTTCCGTTTGGAGGCAAACCAGTAGAATTGTTCGAACGGTGCAAAGGGAAAAATTCACACATATTAAATAACACTGAAATTAATAATTATAAACACTTTGTATTAGCAAATTCTTACCTTGAATGGTTTCGTCCTAGACGTGCATGAACCTGTTCATATTAATTCCTGGGGAAAATAATACATATATTTGCTATTTACGAAATACGACATTTTTGAAGCGAAACTTCTTTATAAATAAGTAGATAAGGTCTCGGGGATGGTTTGTTCGAAAGGATTCTACAACAGCCCGTGAGTTTATATGAAATAATAGTTTCTTTGAATGCTAAATTTTGGTTTTTTAAACCCTCAGCATCTCTGCTGAGAGGGGTTGAGGCTCCGCGCCCGCCTAAACCCGGTGGCCGACTTCCTAAGTGACTAAACGACCCCCCTTGTTCCTCCGGAACTTACTGCATCCCGAGACTCTATCTCTTCTTTACGAGATGTGATCCCGTGACGCCCTTCTTTTAGGCTTATAATTGAGAAGGCCGTACTCTTTTGGTACGAGTTTCTGATGATGTGTGTTGTCTTGAGGCGCCTTTCTTTTAGGCCGGTGTTTGAAGAATCATGTACTCTTTTGGTACGAATTGATGACGACATTATAGCCTCCTTTGCGGGCATAGTCAGCGATGTTTCAAATTATTGTGCAATCTCATTATGCCTTTTCAGAATGGCGTCCCACGATTCTGCATCTTGCAACATTTACTTTGGTCAAATGTTAGTGTGTTAGTAACATATTTATAATATCCCAGTTATTCCATATGAGTGAATGATTTTTATACTAATTCTGGCCCTGTCTTTCTTACAGAGGACGAAATAGAAGTTAACGTTTTCTATCAAGGTTTTACAGCATTCAAGCATGGAAATCCTTCCAAAGTCAGAGAATTCACGACGTTGGTTCACGCTGTTTTTGAGCAGGATGAGGCGCGAAGGTCGAGTCTAGTGGCCACTCCGATCAACAAGGGAGGTCCCGCTTTTAAGAGTACCTCACAGGGGCTTGCGCGGATTCCAGGCTTATGACACGAGCGTCATCCACAACCTCACCTAGCTCAACGTTCATAACCAGAAAACTCCAATTTCAGTTAGATCTCCCCATTCTGTCCTTTACTCGTCGTTCTGAAGCTACTTGTTAAGCCGGATATACCGAGGTACTCAAATCATAAAGAGTTAGCTGAAGACCGGATTGCGCAATACTTATGCAACACAATTATTATAAGGCTACTAAGCGTTTCTTATAGAATTACATGTATTCAATTATTAGTAAAAATAGTATGAAAATCCCCATACTTTAAAATATATTCGTTCGGAAGAATTTCTCGTACGATTTGGATTGATATCTGGTTATGCAATACATAACGCGTCGACAATTATTATGAATCTATTAAGCACTGCTTATAGAGCTCCGTAAAATCAATTGTTAATACAAATGGTATGAAAATCCCCATGCATCAAAATATATTCGTTTGGGAGATATTCCCGTACGAATTGAGCCAAGATCACACAAGAAATCGTGATATTAATTATACATTATTGCTCCGATTTTAAATCTTCCCAAAATAAATACATTTCAATAGTGAAAATAATTAATCGATAGATAATATAAATGTGTTCCTTAGCTGTTACACAGTGGCGGTATGATCCTCTCTGGTACTGATGAATGGTAGATTCCTCCATACGTCCGGGCAGCAACTCCGTCCGCAAATGATGTTCTGGAACTCAGGGCTCCGTCGGTAGTCTGTCGGGCAGCGCTCCCGCTCGCAAGTCTGGTCTCGAACTGAAGGGGCTGAGTATATCGTGTTCGCTCCTTTTATAGTCTCGATTGCACCATATCTCCGAAATTCACCCTAGTGCAGTGACTCATCCTATGCGCGATGACCTCACCGCCGGCGCTCGCCATTGGCCGGATTCAGTCATCGGGACGGTCGCCTCCGGCTCAACCCGTCGAAGGCAAAGCGCGCCTGTGATTGGTCCGTTTCGTTAAAATAACAGTAAAGCACCCGCTACACGCGAGACTTGCTGTTCCGATTCATAAATAATAAAGGCTCGTTCGCACCTACTCACAAGGTCGAGTCTATTAGGATTGGCAAACGATATTAATTTAACACAGAATTATATCTATGGTATAATAAAGATCTAAGAAATATTACTTGTATAGCTGAATATTCAATATTTTGTTAGCCTCTTGTAATACATAGAATCTTAAGAAGAAATATATCAGGCTTTTACTTTTAAACGATTCCAAACAGAAGAAATATATTTTTGATGTCCATACTTGACTTTTTTGAATATTATTATTTTAAGATTTTCTAAATTTATTAAATCTATCTCTATGTCGACCATCACAAGCTGCCTTTCGTATAGCAATGATTGAATGAAATAACTTACCTTTGTTTTTTAAATCTTAACTTAATGACGTAAAACAGCGTTCAAACACTTTTTACAGATGTAAAAACATCCTACTCTCGTCAAGCGTTAGCGGCTAACTTTGGGCTGACTGGCGGGCAGCGCGGCTGCAACTGATATACTCAAGCATGTCTCACTCAAACTCAAACATGCACTCAAGCATTCCTCACCCCCACAAGAATCTTAATTTTTTTTGGCGAGGTAACACATAATAATAATTTGATTGTTAATATTTGCTAGTTATCATTGTTATAAAAGAAATTGTATGTATTATCTATTATATAAAAAAATAAAAAATATGGATATCGTTTCTCAATTTTGAAATATTTCTGATGAATCAATTTGTCCTTTGCATTAGCTTTGCAAAAGCTCCATATTTTTAACATTCGAGTAAAATTTATCTAAGGAAAAGCGCAAAACGTAAGCACGAAAAAAATATTATGCAACAATAGTTTAATTTTGGTCGTAGATAATATTAAACATTCTCGCAAACCACAGACAACTAAAAGGTGTGATAATTAATAAATCATTTAATAGTGCATATGGCCTGTTACAAATTTATTCGAATAAGAAAAAATCCATAAACTCATCATCATCCGTATCACCGAATTATATTAAAGGCTAAAGCTGCCTAATCTTATCTAAACAAACCAAACCCAACCTAACCTAACCTTACACAAAAATCCCTTTTCCAATTTCGAATTACCGTTTTCACCACTACAACAATAAATTATCATGAAAAAACAATAAATTCATTATGTTTTTGTTATCTATTGTTCGCGTGAATGTTTACTATTATCCATGAATAAAATTATCTTTGGATAAACTTGTCTATGGTTAACACTTCGTCCTTAGTAGACGAAGCCCCTTAAATGTCAAATTGTGTTATGAGATTTTGAAAATTTTAAAGTGTGATAACTTTTTTAATATTAACTTGTCAATCAATATTATATATATTTTTAAATCAGGTTACTCAACTAAACCCAGGATACTCATTCTGGAAAACATCGTTTATGGACTCCGTAATCTGCACTTTAGTCAAATACAATAGAGACAAAAATTATATTATTGAAAAAGCAAATATAAATTTTCGTTACGGTAAAAAATTATCTTTTTTAAGCATTAAGACATTTCCCTATTGCTGGAGCTTTCTCCATCAATCTTAATTTGGGCCAAAAGCTTTACGTGGATTTTCCATATTTTTTTTATTATTTTATGGTAACTGAACACAGAGCGACATCCAGCGGCGTCGGCGAACATCGTGAAAACAAACGACTCGACGTGACAACATAGGTCACGCGTCCCACGACTAGTTCGTTCAAGACAGTTATTGCACTTCTGTGTCGAGTCTTTACCTATAATCAGCGTTTCACTTCAACCTGCGTTTTTTCGCACCATAACGCCACGAAATTACTGCGATGCGTGATCATGGTAGCCCTAGATTGGGCACCAAATTTGAGAAAAATAAAAATAAGAAATTAAAGTTCATGAGAAAAATCGTATTATAAAAATGAATGAAGACTCCACGGGAAAAACAATGAATGTCAAGAAATGTTTATTTAGAGAACAGAACAGTTTTTTGTAGTTTCAAAGTCCATATTTCTTTCACTAATGATCTTTTTATATAAATATTGAATTAAATTATTACTATATAAACATATTCTATGTATGTATGTTTATTAAATGTATATACTGTCAAATTGACAATGATGTTTTTTGACGTTCGGTGGGCGGTTATTCCTGTTTCTTGCGTTGGATAAACAGATATAAATTTAACTATTACAGCGGACCACAACGGTTTTACCTGATTCTGATTTTTTGTATAATATAAAATCTCAAAAAGTCAACAAATGGCATTAAAAGGTCAGTTTCAGAAAAAAGTGACATTGGTTGTTTTTCTCGTGGAGTCTTTAAATGCTAAGCGGGAATAAATATCGCCTCCTCCGACTAATACTCGAGGGTGAGATAGAAGAAAGACGGGGAATTGGTGGAAGGCTAATGTCCTGGCTGCGTGACGTCAGAGAGTGGACCGGGATGAGACAGGTGGAGTATCTGTTGCAGACAGCGTAGAACTGAGAGGTTTTTGCATGAGTAATCGCCAATGTCGAAGGGACCTGACAAAAATAATTAGAAAATATGAAGAAGAAAATGAAAAATGCCAACTAATCGTGATTGAACAAAACGGTGCGATGTGGGATGGGCGAAAGATAGAAAAATACTTAATTTATACGACAATACTTATTTATTTATTTATACAGAGTATTCACAAGTTCTCAGTTACAATAAATCAACAAAACAACGTAATCTTGAAATATTCAACATTCGTCAAGCTTGCATGCGAAATTATATGAATGGGGATGAAGTGTGGGGCGCTATCCTGTCTGTCTACCTCTACGGGGAAACGGGGCGATGGTAAGTTAGCAAATACCAGGGGCCACAACCATAACCACAAGACCAACAAGCTACTCTAAAAACATATTTTTGAAAAAAATTGAGAAAATTATTTATCTGCCAGAATATTACAAAATATTAAAAAGGAAATACCTACCATCTCGCTTATAACAAAGAGAGAGACTAAACGACATGAATGATGATGGACCTTGCAATGGGATCCGAAACGCCAGCCAGAAAGGTCGTACAAGCACGGCATATTATCCCAGAAGACACATACCAGAAGATCAATCAATTGTGATGTTTTTCGCTTCTGTAATTGGGTCTCTTAGCCTATTAAAGTTTAAAATAAATGAAAATCAAGAGGAATAATTTACACAAAAACGAATGTTCCAAGACCGCGGTAAGGTACCGTTCACAATCGCCGCCCTGGCACGGATGCTGACCGTAGACACTCGGCGAGCTGTTGCCAGAGAGCGGCCCGCCGGGAGCCGAGACCGTGAAACAGAACGAAGAGCCGCGTCCGCTCGGTTCAATGTGAAGGTGGCGCATGGCGCGGCGCCGATGTGGGGCAAGGTTGTGGAGGCTCGCCAAGTGGAGCCCCGCAATGGGACACCCCCGTAATAATGGGGCGAGTGTATTCGCGGTCTTGGATTACGTGGCCCGGATTCCATTGATAAATTGGCGCTGGGGTAATCGTGTGGGATACTAAGGCAGTCCTACATGTTGTACTAGCTTTAATCCGTTAAAAATGACGTACTTTTACATGTCGGTTCCTAAGGAATAATAATGCAGAATTTAGGTAAAATCTGTCAAACGGTGTAGATTTGTATAGAAAATGTATCTCGGTGAGAGTATTTTTAATAAAAAAATAAATAAATGAAAAAGAAGTTACATTACGGGACAGACAGACAACGAAATTATTATTATTAGTAAGAATTTACAGAAGTTTTAATTAGTTGACTCTCATAATTAGACAATTTTTAGTTAAACATACAGTTAGTAATATTATCACGAGTTGCTAGAAATAAGAGAAACCGTAAATAATCGAAATTTTCGATTAGACAAAGAATTAAAAAAAAACTTAAATGCCAGCAGTCATTTCGTTGTTGTTACAACGCCATAGGAATCAAAACAGACAGGGCGATACCATAAACTACGGCACGAAGAGAGGGTTTCTACCTGCGTGCGAAATATTCTCGGTAGCGATTAATGTGATAAGAAGTGGCTTGTTCCACATACGGTCGAATATTCGAGAAGACGAATACAAAATGCACCTTAGACAAGTAAAAGATTCTCGAGTGACAAGAGCGAAATTTATGTGAACTTCGCGACAGTGCTCAAGTTAAGTTTGTATTCAGTGACTCATTAAATATAATTTGAATTCATTTAAAATGTTTCCACCACCGCAAGAAGGTGTCTCGTAATACTTAGGGATAACCATAAAATAGGGGATATATGGAAAGATAACGGGGTAAACTTCGAAGGATACTAACCAGGAGCTAGTTCTCAAGTATCTCCTACGCACCTCGTGTTTGAAAACACGCCTTCCAGCTATATTAACTTTAGCAATCAAATTAAAACAACTTACACAAGCAAAAAACAGACAGAAAATGATTGGATAACCCCTAAGTGTGGAGGACGTCATTGTGTACCTAAAGAGTTAAATAAAAATAGTTTATCTCATTATTTCTGTTATTTCGTATTTTTATATAATGCGCTTTTCGAATGTGAATTTATGAACAAGTGAACTTTCAACTCTTGACACGTTATGGAAAAGTAGCAGTCTGTCTCTACTGGCAAAAGGGAAACCGATCATAATGATTTTTTTTATCATCAATAGTTAAGGAAGTATTAAATAATGCGTCAGAACCAATGTACCGAAGTTTTTGCAAATAATCTGCAATCTTGATTAAATTTAAATAATTGTTACACAAATATTATTCTTTTAATTGTTTATTCAAAAAAATGATTTTACTAAACATCGTGTCTCGTGGGTAATAGCGAAAACTTCGAGGAAGCCTTCTTCATTCAATTTTTAAAATAACGTATAATTTACTTTGGGTGAAATATCGACTGTCTTGAAGGATAAGCGACATCAATATTTGCATTTTTTTACAATATATATATATTTTGTAAATACGCAAGTATATTATTGCTACCTTGCAACTTTCTTACTTGCTTGTCAAAAGATACGCTACATTTAGACATATCGCGACACATGAACACCGAAATATTTTGACGTAGAATTTTCTTCTTCCTCACATCTACACGAACTCTGCCATGAGTATTTTTTTTTTGTTTATTAATAATAATCTATAATCATACATATTTTTACGGATATTTTTTAAAAGTGCAAATGTAGTTAGTGCGCAAGAAAACATTGCACTATTTATTTTTACATTGGAGTATAAAGTATAAATATTTTATGAAAATTTTAAATATGATTTAATTACACAATACACTTTTTATGATAAATAAAAAATAAATAGATAATGTCTTGGTGATAAATAAATTTAAATGATATTTAGATCAAAATAAATACTATCGCAAATCAATAAATGCTATATTTATAAAAAAGGCCTTGCTTATTAATCCTTAAAAATACATAACATTATAAAAAATACAGTAAATTAATGTTATAACCTTATTTAACAGTTCATTGTGATATTTCATTAAATGATTTTCTATGTTTTCGTCCCATTTAATTTTACAATCTATCAGTAGTTTTTCAATTACGTATTCGGTCTGTTTTATTTTTACATGCTTTTAATTAGCTCTCTTAGTTTGTTTATTTCTTGTTCTGGCGGAATCTTATAATTAACTTTTCACCGACTTCCCGACTAGCTAGAGCTCTGAAACTTTCAATATTCACGTAAAGTAGAAGACCGCATATAATTAAATCGTTTTATACGTAATTTTGTCATTATTTCGACTAAAATTGATAATTTACAATTATTATTGAACACTTAGAATGCCTATGTATCTTCGAGATTTATCAATATTAATATATTTTCATGTAATTATCAATATTTATATATACAACACCCAAATCAATTTTTTCAAATTTCAACTTTGACTCAGGCGTCGGAACTAAATGAACGATTCGATGAATTGGGGTAATGTTGAATTTAGATTTGTAATATCTCAGGACAACTTTGGTTTAGAAAAAAGTCGGTTAGACGAAAAGAATATTCGACATAATTATACGCGTAATATACGCAGTATTTTCTGCAGTGAGCCTGTCGCACCCATGTGCCATTTTTTTCGACTTTTTTCAGTTCCACTTGTTTTTAATTCTGTTTTTCTATCCTTTATTTCTTTTGTCGTATGTTTTTATTTATTATTCACGTTATGAGGTTATTTTTGTATTGCTAAGATTTTTCACATTTTAAACAGGTTGTCAGGTTGGTCCTTATATGCTTCTATTTGTTTTTAATTTGGGATAGTTTTAAGATTTCTTAATTGTAGTTATTCTATTTCACCTTAATGATTGAAACGTTAAGTTTGAAACTATTAAAATTGTAGTTTAGTTTTTAAATTGGAGTCTACCATACTATATCTTAAAGACCACCGTTTATCTTAAAATACAGTCTTTTGAATGAAAGAATTTACCATTGTGTTTCTTGTGTGTGCTTTTTTTATGTATTAATCAATTTTGCACCATCAAATAAAAATAAAATATTGTAGACATTTGATATATCATTAGTACGTATTAAATTTTATAAACGTTTTAACTGAAAACAGAGGTAATTATAATATATATTTATCTATGAAAAGCAATTGAAATTTTGTTTAAGTTAAATTTCGTACAATTACTTTGATTAGCATACGTAAAAATATAATACGAAATTAATAACCTATTTAAATCTTAATATTATTAGAGGAAGCGATTTGTTATTTCACCTTGCCATAAAATAACACTTTTCTGGATAATTAATTAATCAGAATTCCGTTGCAAATATAACATTAATTTGTATTAAAATACACGGCTCGCCTTCTCCATCGAGGTTGGGTTGGTAGTGGGCACGCACACTCGTGCACACGCGTGCTCACCCGTACTTGGCTCGCCGCGAATGGTGGTTAACCAATTAGAGCGTTTGTTTATTGCGCTCACGTTCGTTGGAAATACTTTTAACCGCAAACATAAAATTAACAATTCAGAATATTTCAATCATCATTAATTAAGGGGTTGTCCCACCCCGGGAGACTTGAATTAACGTACATAGAAATCGGGTGATTAATTTAGAGAATGTGATTCATTATTTCCACGCTTATATTAGCTTCACCTGTTTGTCTGCCTGTCTGAAGGGAATCTTATAATCGATATTTCATCCGCTTTCCCATGTCTGATCTAGCTCAAATTTTGCAATGAGACGTATTCTTGATGGCAAAACATTAATCACATTCACTAATCAATCAATTTATTCGTCATAATTGATTAATAAATCAGAGTTTTATGTGAGAAAATAATTAATGCGTGCACTTAAAGATGGCGCTAGTTTCGTTCCGATTTTTGTACAGGGGTGATATAAAGAATAAAAAGTATAAAATTATATAACATGAAAAAAATATTTTTAAAAAATCACGCTTTTAAGTACTAAAAAGAAAAGAAATAATTCGCGTCACTCTACAAATATAAACGTAAGCGCTTTCTCTACCATCAAAAATAGAATTCTGTAACCTACTTATATCAATACCCCACATTTTATTGGCAAAAGGTAAGTGATGCAATTGTGGCCGGAATTTCATTTTTTAACTTTTTAGTGCATTAAATAAAAGCGTGTTCCCTAAGAATATATTCTTTTCATTAAATTTTTTTTTTATTGTCATATTTTTAACGCACATATTAAACTATTATTATTCAACCATTTGTTAAAAACAAGAGTTAAAAATAATTATGTTTATTTTTATCAAATCGGTCATGCATCTTACTGTTGCAAAGACAGAAGAAAAAAAATGAAATATGCAAAAACTTGGTGTCTGGTAGAACACCGTATTTTCCTCCTAGAGCCTGGGTCCTAGAGCGACAACTCAACCGAGAAATATTTGGAATGGAAAAATGGCCAAAAATGAAACAAATATATAACTTTAAAAAAAATGGAAATGTGTGGATGTTCTTTTAATGGAATTTGTGAACATTTCATTATGTAGAGTGATCACTTTAGCCAGCTCATACGGTTTGTAATCCCTGGGACATCGTGCATACTATTTCACATTTCTCAAATAAATAGTTGTGTTTCGAATATTTAATTAATAAATTAAAATTCAGCAAAATACACAATTATGTCGAGAGGAAAGGAGAGTAATGTTAAATTTTCATTGTCAAAGGATACGGTTTGTATAGAGAACAGTCACAGATGTACATATTCAATCTTACGTATTATATAGATTCTCTACCCGCTTATTCTCCTTCAGATTAAATTTTCGTGATGGGTCCTTTTTAGATAATGAAACAATTACTTTAAGTATCACGTCTTGTGTATGATACGATTGCTTTAATTGTTAATATCTTCTTCTTTTGTTCATTCGTCTTTAATGTCTCATAATTAGGGAATCCGATCTAGAACCTAAATTACAAGCACAGGACTTCGTCTCGAGAAGAAATATCTCATTTTCTCATTATTATTATTATTTAATTTTAACCCTACTCAGTCCGTCAGGTTCCATTACTGTAGCAAAACGCATCCCAGGATTGAAAAAATCTTTTTGGATATAAGAAGGTAAAATTAACCGCAAGTTGCCGGAATTTAACAACTAGAGCAATCCGTTTTTTTAAATATATATTTTTTTAAAAGCCAGAAAGAACGAGAACAATGTATGTTAGATATTTATTTTTAAAAGAGTAACATTACTTTTTACTATTCTGATTTATTTCTTTGACACATACAGTTATTGCAGGAAGAAATGCACATTAAAATTAATATAAAAAATAATAACCAGTTAAGTTTCAATATTCTTGATAAAACATGTAGGGTTTGGCTTAAAAGAAAAATAAATATACTTTTATTAATCAAATTTTAAAAATTTTATGAGGAAAGAGAAGAGAAAGAAGTACAGAGCTGGAGAAGATTGATTTTGGGCGTGGGAAAATAAGTGAATAGTTTGGACTTAAAGTTAATTATGGAAAACTATTGTTAGTAAAATTGGTACAGAAATGTTGTACATTAAATAAATCTTTTGATTGTGTAGAATATTTGAGGCAGTTAATATATACACACTTGTTCTCATAGGTATGGCAACCTAATAAAATTATTCTATATTGTAAAGATATGAAACATCATGTGAAGTTCTACAACTTATAAGAGATGGTACATGATAGACAGAATCTTTATCATCGCTAAACTCCGCATGACATCAATTTTCAATTAAATACGTCAAACAATGAAATGGTGTTGGGCAAGACATACCGCTCGGAAGATGGACAATCGCTGCGTAAATGCAATCTTCCAGTGGTACCCAATCAAGATGACGATAGGTTGCCCTAAAATCCGCTGATGATATTATCAAAATCTGCTAAAATACATTGTCGTTATCTATTCATAATGACAAACATTTTATAAAAAATAGAAAATGTTGAGAAAGTCTATTTATTATCCGCGAAATAAATTGATGTATTAAAAAAATATAAATTTATGGAGATTTCTCTCTCAAGAGCATGGCAAAGACGAAGATAGGAAAATAATGGACACCAAAATATATGCGGCACTTAGATAAACCTTTTTATCCAGTGGTGGGAGAATAAGGATAATAATGACAAGAATAACTGATAATAAGGCTAATAAAGATAATAATTCAAGGCTGGCAAATAATAATTTGAATATGAAACCTGTATATTGTAATATGCCCGGAGCAATAGCGTAGCATCGAGTGTTTCATCATTTACCCCGCGAATTAATTTTGGTAGCCTGAAATTACGGCACAATATTAATTCCGAAATTTTAGACAATAATCCAGAGATGTACAAGTACCTGCTGTAAACTGGCCTGGGATGTGAGGATTAAATTCCCATACAGTAATATTACATCGCGGGCGGAAGCATGCACCGTGCACGTATTATTCGGGCCTGACTGATCAGCCAATTAATAATAATCAACGAACTATGATCTACTATATTGGTAAATCGTAAACCATTTAACAATATTTGATTTGCGATTGATACAGTGCTATCTGCAGCAGATTATTGGGTAATTTGCTAATTAGCTAGATTATAGATGCAAACGCTGGTAAAAAAGGTGAATGAATCATGTAAAAATATTGCCAGAAGATGAACACCCGTAAAACCAAATTGTTAATTGCATTAAAAAGATCGCGAAATATCAGTACTGCATGGGTGAACAAAAAATGGAATCCATCTCGAGAAGTAAGAGTGAGAAGAGAGATGCCAAAATCCGCTTTATCCGCTTACAATGATCTACGTTTAATTTTATTTTTATTTATTTAATTAATAATATATATAATATTTTTTAACAATCATACATAGACAATATTTACAAATCAATATTTTTTGTGTGTGTGTACCTACCTCACCAAAAAGAATTATGATTCTTGTGTGTGGTGAGGGATAACCACTTACAATCATAGGTATAGGTAGTGTAATCTAATTTAATAACAATGAGAAAGAAAGAAAAGAAAATTTAATATATCGAAATCTTAAATTAATAATACAATATATTGAATAAGCAGTCAAGTAAACAATAATATAGAATAAGCAGTCAAAAGAGACCAAACTCAATCACAGAGGCAATTCTATAGTAAATAAGAACCCATTCGGGTTCACTGGGTTAATATGCACACAAGAAAACCACTTGCATTTGTGATACCCTCTTTAATATGTAAATTGTGTACAGGTATATTTTTTTAAAACTACTTCATTGGCCACTTCAGTATAACGCTAACGGTCGCGCGCAGCGTTTGTTTGTTTAGAATTTTTTTATTTAAAGATACGATTTAATCAATTAAATATAAATTTAGATGAGGTTTAGGAAGTCCGATACAGACGACAATCAAAAGATTTAAAGAGATTTACAATTTTGCCACAATTAAACCTTCTTAAATATTTATTTGAAACTAGTTATCAAAACTAGTTATTAAACTCATCAAAAATGATGTACTTATTTATATTTTAATTTTAAAAAAAAGAGAATTTTATTATAAAAAGCATACAGTCAATATTTTTATTATCTTTAATAGGCAAAAATTTTGAAAACGGAATGATAGTTTTTTTTTAATTATAAGTGGTTTATACTTATTTAGGTTTATTTAAGGAAAATTAAATTTTGCGTCTATCACTTTGATTTTAAAATGTTTTCACGAGTTTTTTAAGCACACTGTTACTCACACTAGTGCAATTGGCTTTCATAAAATGAACGAACTATACACGCCCTTGGTTTCAGGTATACGAGTATACAAAGGGATTCCATGACATTGGATATAATTTAATTTTTCTGAGTTAATATCGCTACGTTACTTGTATCTTCTCGCTTTATGTTTATTGCACTTATTTCCCCTCGAGTTTTGTTAAGAAATAAAAGATCGCTCTCTACAAAGATGTTGGCACCATGAACAAGCGGGCGGAGCGACCTCCAACCCACGCCAGACTCGCATTTTGGTAACAAACTTTTCCAAATAACACTTTTGGCAGGGAAAATTTTCTGCGCTTACATTAGCGCGATGTCCATTCACACATAGACGTACCACTATAACTTGGCGTGCGAGGGAGGGCGTCCCTGTCGCGTAACAGAAGTTGTCAGGGTGTAAATTTATTACACAATACATAATGTACAGAATGTCCGGTGACCGGTGTCATATTAAATACAGAAATTTGGTCGGGCAGCACTAAAAAAACCATGCAGTAATTCCGGCCGTTCTGTCTGTCAAACTATCAGACGGTAATATCGGTCCATTATTCGCTTTTCAGCTTCGCAAAACTTTAATACGTCATTGGCAATTGTTCTTGCACCATCCTGGACTGTTTAGGATGTTTTGGATATAATATTTCAGTGTATATTGGTAATCAAGATGTCACAGCTCCCGAACAAATACAAAATTGAACTAAATGACAGGGCGAGGGGTTACCGCCGGGTGCGAGCGGGGCGGGTTTTAGTTCCAAATTCGCCGCACGCCAAGTTACGTTGGGCAAGCAATAGTTCCTCTTATTTGTAGATACAATAAGAGGAACTATATGATTCATATTCAGCTTAATCTGTATTAATGCTTTTCTAACTGATGCAATTTAAGAAAATCAGTTATCAAGTAATATACCATCTAAATCATTTTTAAGATATTGAAACCGCGGATATTTTATACGAACGACGTATGTGTTGAGATCCGATTATTGACGTTTCTCTGGAGTCATATCACAGCGTCATCATGAGAATGCTTTAACGCCGCATTGATTATTTATTGCGTGGTCGCAGTTGTGTTGCGATTCGATTCACGTTTTGCTGAAGTCATATTACAGCGTTATCAGAAGAATGCCCTGTAACCGCGGGAATCAAGATTTCCTGAACATTGAAGGCATCCTTGAAGGAACTTTGAAGGCATCCTTGAAGGAACTTTGAAGGCAAATCCTGTTGATTAGATTGGTAAGAGAGACCATTGAATTATACAAACGTCAACAAAGATGACAGTAACACATTATTCATTATATGGCGCCCTGTTCGCATTACTTTAATTCTTCCTCTAAAAATAAAAATGATTTTTCCGTTAAATAATTATGTAATTATGTTAATAAAAATATGAA
The DNA here is from genome assembly GCA_016648135.1 of Agrypnia vestita. NCBI lineage: Eukaryota > Metazoa > Arthropoda > Insecta > Trichoptera > Phryganeidae > Agrypnia > Agrypnia vestita. The sequence goes on from JADDOH010002828.1 coordinate 107,703, forward strand.
ATTAATTGCGTTCAACATCATCGACGTTCAAAACATTGAACCTATTTTTTTTGTGGTGGGTGCTCACTATCATTTACGGATCGACAAGTAAAACATGCATTTAGCTGAGACACGCACCGATGAATTAACACCGATGCACCGGCCGTATGTGCCGTCTAACAACCGATCCTTCATATCTTAACTTTAACTTCGGCTTCCGCCTCGACCGCAACATTTGAACTCTGTTTCCTCCTTGAGAACTCTATAGTAGATAGAAACTATTTTTTTTTTATAAATCTTCTGATTAGTTGATACCGTCCGATATCGATCAAAAGGTACCAACCAATCAGAAGTTCGATGCGGGCATCGCAACTCGACCACCAAAAGATACCTTACTCTTTTGCCGATGGTCGTAGCCGACACAAGCATTTTGTATTGTGCTTCGCTACAAACCCTTATTGTAACCTTATTAGTAAACTGACGTTGCTAATCATAAGTATTAATTCAAAATCCTGTATCCAGCGCTTGCTTGTTACACACACACACACACATACAGAATAAACGCGCATACAACATCATATATTAGAATGAACCTGGACGTACCTATACTCTCAGTATCTTCGGACGCACATCTCATTCATTCTCACCTCACAAAACACATCAGTTGAAATGCCTTGAATTTAGAATTAACAAAGTTTTAAAATAATACGTCACCACTAAATTAGCAATAACTCAGAATGGACAGGTTTCTCTATACATGTAATGAAGTATATTAAACTTTTATGAAGAATTCTTCAAATTTTGTGTACTCAAATTAGTCTATGTTACAGAGTGTTAGTTAAATTAGTAAAAACCACTACCAGATTTAAGGTCTACCGGTTTTGAGACATATCCATCTCTTCGTCAGGACCAACACTACACTATGTTCCCAAGATTAAACACAACCATAGTATTGTTAAACTTTCACCAATATTTATCACATGCGTGTTAATCTTCTCAGAGACAAGCATGCAGCTATGGTTGTGGTGTATGGTGTTGTGAGCATAGTAGTGTAGTGTTGGTCCTGACAAAGAGGCTGGTACGTCTCGAAACCGGTAGACCTTAAATATTAATCAATCTATGTATCTTGGGCAACATTGAACTGAAAGTTCCTTCTTATATTTTCGTAAAGGAAAATATCTTTCCTCTGTATTGTGATTAATCTTACCTAAATACATTCACTAAGCAAGCAGGCATTAAGGATTTGTTCCTATAATCCTTAATGCCTGCTTGCGTGCAAACCGACATGGAAACGGATTACGATTCCCTTCTAATCCTTCCGATATCTTCGTTCGTACCTGGGACATCACGTACAGCACACAAGCCATCACTCGATTACCACGTAGCGTCCATTGTTCGGACTGATTTCAGACTATAAGCTTTAGAACGTTGATTTGATTTGCAGAAGCGAGGGTGTAAAAATTAAACGAATCCCCCACGTCCACTTTTAAGTGAGGGAATAAATCCGGGAACCGTCCCCGCTGCCCGGGACTTCCCCTTCTGTTTCCAGATCTGACTAATCCCTGCAGATTTATCTCTCACGCTTGTCTTTCAGCTAAATGGAATTTTATCTTCTCTTTACTTCGTTCTTCTGTCCCGAAATACCTCTTCGAATTTATCCCCACAAAGTTACAGAAAAGTTTCAACGGGGCGGAAATGTGTGTAAGGTATTAATGGGGTGTACTTTATGAATTCTGTACGTAATAGAACATTGAATAAAAAAAAACTTTTACTTTAGTAATCAACCTTTTTTGTTGCGAAAATCCATTTATAATTAAATTGAACAAAAATTTACTTCGCTTCAACAACTATATATTTATTTTATATGTATACTACCTATAACTCATCAACAATGACGGACTTTTTATTTTTGAATTTTCACTTTATTTTAAGAAATTATTAATTATAAGTAATATATTAATTACACAAAAAAAGGGTATAATGATCCAATCTAAGGTAATTGTAAACTATTATGTGTGGCGTCTGGATGCAAAACCGCCACGTTGCATATATATGAATTGTTCAGTAATCAAAAAAAACGTTTTAAATATTTCCCTTAAAAATTTTCCTGTTTTTTATTATTTTACTTGATACATATTAAGGATGTGTTAAAATCTGCATACCAACTTTAAAGATTTTCTTTGTTGTTTCCGCAATATAAAGATATATTTATTGCATCGTGGCGGTTTTGCTACTCACCGACGGAATTAATCTATTTTTCAACCGAACGTAAGCACACGTGGACGAACATGCCTCGACTTGCGACGTAACTCTTTGCGAACAATACTGCGATTGAAAATTAAACAATGATATATATTATTTTATAAATATTTTATTTGTGGTTAACAATAAATGCAAAAAATATTTTAAGAATTAAAATTTACTGCATATTTTGAGTAATGAATATGAATTAAATATATTTAAGAAAATATGTAAATACTAATTAACCAACAACAATGGAAATAAAAATATTTTTAGATTTAACAATAATTCCGTATAACTTCTCGAGACCGATACTACGACACCAAATTTGACAATATAATATTTTTTTTAAATAGGCAATTGTTTCATCAGCGATTAACAGAGTTTATAAAAATATTTATTTGATTTGAAATTAATCTTCGAGTACAAAAATTAAATAACTTAGGCGCGTAGTTTTAAGTATTTTAAAAACGAAAAACAATATCTTAAGAATTAAATAAGAGTAAAGAAATTAAAAAAATAAGAAAATATATGAAATCATACCTCTATGTCTATACAGGCTGTCACATATTTAGTAGTAAAAATTTTACAGGTGGCTTTCTGCCTTAAAGAGTTGAAAATACTCAAGCAACCATGACATAATATCAAAAATATAAATACTAGTTAATTTACAAGTTGTAGTATTACCTAAATTAAGAAATATATTTTTTTTAAAGTTATGGACATATGCAATATCAAAGTTTGCATTTTTTTCAATATTTCTGACTTATTTTTTGCAAAAAGTTAAACTATCATTACAGGAACATAAATTGATTATGAAAAATTCATATACTTTAATACAAGCCGAATAAAATGATAAAAACCTTTCAAAAATTGAAAATAGAATTTTTTACAAGGTGTACATCTAATATAATACAGTATATAACAGAGCTAGTCCACAATACTTGACAGGTAGATTTCGACTTTAATTATGATTCGAAAATTTTCAAGCAACCATGACCCAATATCAATTGATATGGAAATATGCCACATTAAAATTTGCATTTTTTTTCAATATTTCGGACATATTTTTTGTAAAACGTTGAACTTTTACTACATTAACTTGTATAAAAATCATTCCCTTTTACACAAGTTAAATAAAATATTAAAAACCCTGCAATTCTAATTGGGAATAAATTCAATTGGAATTTTTAAAATATTTTTATCATCTTATTTATCTTGTATTGAAACAAATTAATTTTTCGTAATTAATATAATTTACTGTAAATATAGTTCAACTTCTTGTAGAAAATAAGTCACAAATATTTTAAAATATGCATACTTTGTTACTGCATATCTCGATAACTATTGATATTAGGTCATGATTGCTTGAACATTTTTGACTCATTAACAAGGCAGACAACTGAAATTCATTCAATGCAATACAAATTAAATAAAATGATTAAAACCTTGTAAAAATTTCTATTTTCAATGTTTGCAAAGTTTTTATCATTTTATTCGACTTATATTAAAGCGAATGAATTTTTCATAATTGGTATAAGTTACTGGAATGATTGTTCAACTTTTTCACAATTTTGTCCCAAAAACTCACAAAAACGATTATAAAAAATTTCATCCTTTTCATACCAAAAATATTCAGTGGTCTAAACACGAATCTGAAAAATGGTAGCTATGGTCTTATTTCACCCAGAGTGTAAAGTCTCGTACCTCTAGCTACGAGACACTTTGATAATATTAGGTTAAATTTGCCGCGCAGCGGTTAGTACAGACGATAGCCAATTGCAGATGCCAATGCAGCCGATTTTAAATTTAAAAATTATTTATATTTGTTCACTTACTTCAATACAAATCAAATAAAATGATGAAATATTTGCAGAAACTGAAACAGAAAGGCGATATGTTGATGATGATGAAGATATTATGCTGATGGTGTATGTTATGCTAGGTACAATAACTACTTGTTTTTTTGTAAGATAATTTAATTTTACCCATAATAAAATAAATTAATAATAAATCCAGTCACACGGTCTTTAAAGTGGGTACAAAGCGGACTTTTTAATGTGATTATTCTCTCCTATTTCGCTTTTGAAAGTTACATTTACATCGATCCTTGTTTACTTCATGCTTTCGTACACTGTCTTTTGGTACTGAGAGATGTCTCCTTCTAGTTTTTATGTAAATTTTTAAGGTAATAACAACACACGTTATCTGCAACGGACGACGTTTCTCCATACTAAATCTCGTAGCGGTGGCAACGTGGCGGTTTTGCTACTCATCGTTGTATTTAAGGACGATTTTGAAGGGCATGGAAGCATTTTTTCTTATGTTGGGAACTTGTAGAATGTGAAGAATTGGATACAGATCATTAATCAATCAAAACATAAAAAATGGTCTAGTATGGATAGTGGCGGTTTTGCATCCAGACGCCACATGTGTACTATTTGAAATCATACTAATTTTGAAAACGGAATAATGTTTTCATTTTATTTAATAATGAAAACGGAATGATATCAGCTACATACTAATATTATTTATTTTATGTTATTTAATTCAGTCATCCAACAGGGAAACACAATCGCTTGATAAGATGAAATACAAAAACATATAGTAAAATGTCTCCCACAATTAAAGGATAACACAAATAGGACATAACCATAGATAAGTCAATTTGACAATGACAGACAAAACATAATTTAACCGATTGTTCCAAATTTAACTTTAACATAGACATAAACATTTCGAAAACGAAATAAGATCCGATATTGGATTCTAGTAATATTAGAATATTGCTTTAAAATTTCGATCAGATTTAACTAGATTTTGTCCACAGAGGTATAATTATTAATTAGAATTAGAGAAGTTTACCAGAAACACAAGCTATTTATAAGGGAAATATGAATGGAAGTCTTTATAGATTGGCCTCAGGGGTTTAACGAAAATTTACAATACGCATTAATAAGACCGATTTAGTCATTTTTTATTTAGTAAGACATTATTCAGATTTTAATGCAAAACTTAGTTTAAAATAGTATTTGATAATCTAAAATAATAATTAAATTCACCCGCTTATACGAATACGCAGTATTTTGTAATCATAAAAAAATGCAATAATTCCTGTATATTAAATGGTTTAAAAAGATTTAGTTAATTTAATTATTATCAATTTATTTTCACAATCTCAGCTTTCAGATAATGAAAAATAAATTTAATGTATAGGACTATTTTGGATAATAAAAGGCTTTTCTGGCATAGTGAAAACAAATTGAATGGTCACAGACTTTCTAAAAGTGCCTTAATTATTCTTTGAAAAATATTACTTTAGGTCGACCACAATCAAAAGACTATTCCCTAGCTTAGTCCGGTAAGAAGACAGCGGAGAAAGTTGCCTGGCATGCCCGTATTACAAGCCTCTATATGATATTCCAAATAAATATATATTTTTTACTTTTAAAAAGGTTACTTACTTACTAGAAAAACTTCTTTTGTGTTCAGTTTTTGCATCGTAATAAAACACATATTTTTTGCGCACATTCTTTTGAATGTAGTCTAGCTAATAAGTATTTTTACTAGATTTAATTTTTTCTAGGTAAAAACCACTATTTTAGTGTATAACGTTGGATATAAACGAGTAATAAAAACCCACATAATCGTAAAGAAACGCCGTAAGATGAATTATTATTGAGAGTTCCGCCTTAATTTCTATTTATAATACGCAATGATTCTGAAATATTGTAAAATGTACCGAACCAGCGGCAGCGTGTCGACATAACACGCCGGGCATATTTATTTAATTAGTGCCTTTCAACTCGGGAAGTTTCACTCTGTGAAAACCATTATTCATTTAATCACTTTTAACGGTAGCATTTAAATGGCGTTTTATTTATGATGTAAACTAAATCATTTAGATTTAAAGTAGGGGTAAGAAAGATGTGGATCTACAAAATAATGCTCGAAATAAGCTAAATGCATAAAATTACAAATTGAAATTTATGTATTTGTATTTTCTGCGAACACAATTACTGGATTTAGTCTACATTGGGATGATTATTAATTAAGATCAAAGAAGTCGCATAAAATATAGTAAAAAATTTATAGGAATCATTACCAGCTGTAAAATCTATATATATTGTGCCATGGGAAGGACAATAGTTGTCCCTAGAATGGTCCTTTCAAATATACGAAAGAATACTGATTAAGTATAAAACTTCCAAAAAAATGATAATGTATGGATGTTATTATGGTGGAATTGGTGAACGTTGTATTGTGTAAAGCGATTAATTAATCCAGCTCATACACGTCATAGATAGCTACGTTTTTATGAGGCTTCTGTACTTTAACATAATTTAGAAAATAAAATTGTTCGGATGAATAAAGATAAGGGGGTATTTAGAACAATGAAAAGGAATTTAATATCTCAAACATCAAAGAAGTACAAGTTGTTGCATCTCATGATGCACGGATTGTTAGAAGGAAGAAGAAAGGTTCCCTGGAAGAAGGAGAACACTATGGCAGAAGAACCTGAGGCCAAGGTTTAGCCAGTCCACTGCAGAGCTCTTCTAGTCCGCAAACAATGTGATAATATTTTCTGAGGTATTTTGCCGTGCGCTTACGACCTTTCTGACCGACATTTTGTGCCTCATTGAAGGGCTAACATGCTATTAAGAGTGTTGATATTGTGGTTAACTGTTGGTTTGCAAGTGTTTAATGGCAAGTAAGAGTAACAATTAGTTTAATAGCTTGCAAGAAATGTCGACATCATGACGATTAAGTATTGACTTACTTTTAGTATGGCGGGCTAATATTAAACAACACTGTTTTTTTGCTAGTTTTGTGACAATCTTCATCTTAGTAGTTACAACTTTATCTAGCAATTTTCTATCTTGCCAAATTTTCTTCAGTTCAACCACGGCTGCTTGGGTATTCCTTTTTAACCCCTTTCCCGTGATCCAATCGAGCTGAAACATTGCAAACAGACTCGTGGCGACGATAAAAATGGTCTAAAAAATTTTCGTTTGAAAAAATCTAATAATTATAGTATAATTTTGGATTTTTCGAAATTTTAATGGTTTTTTAAATTGGAATGAATACAAATGAGTAACCCAACGCGTGTAAACGCACGAAACCTGATTCAATGAGAATGGGAGTATAATAAAAACCTGGTTTTTATGGGTTAGTTTTTTTTAAACTTCGCTAAGTAATTTAAGTAAAAAGATCATTTTACAAAATGGATTATTGGAAAACTGTTTTCTTAACGATAGAATGATAACGTCGTTTATCCACTAAACATGTTCGTGATTATTTCTAAGTCAGCTAATAAGATGGAGTAAACGTGAAGGTTTAACATTAAAACATCTGTGTTTGGAGTGAAGATAATTAGTTTAATACCTTGGAGCAAAAGTTAAGCCTACCTGCCATTTGTAAGGCTTATACTCGTTGAACCAGACCTGCCCTAATGACATCTGACGGTAAATTACTGTACACTCGGTACTTCATAGCTCGAGACACATTGTGATGAAGAGAATAATTAAGTTACTCACGGATTAGTCTTGAATATATGCCAGCTTCACAACAATTACATCAACGGGATTTCTTCAAACAATGCCAGTTTTCTCTTCTAGAGTCGATCCTCCCCTCTTCTTGACATAGTCGATAATTATTTGAGAAGTTTTAACTTGAAAATCGATACCCATTGTAGCAAGTTTACAGTTAACGTTCCGGTTTCGTAATTGACACCTCTTAGTTAGGGCTCGAGTAATAGAGTTGTTGTTGAATTATGTCCACACAGAGGCTGTCCCTGATTGGGTTGGGTTACACACTCCAACGGTCGTTTTGTAGTTTGAGCTACAAATATTTATTAAAGACTATCAATTTATATATTTAAACTATATCCAATTTATTAATTGTATCTGGTATCATACTTTTAATTATATTTGTTTGTTTTCGAGAATGTAAAATGTTCCGAACATTGTTTATAATTTCAATAAAATTATGAAAGTATCTTTAATCTTTAATCATGTTATCTTCAAAATGCGTGAAAAAAAAACTGATGCCTTGAGTAGAGAGATGAAGACCGAAGAAGAATATACATTGTCATGATTTACAAATAAAAACTGTCAGTTCTTATTTTCACCATTCTTATTACATTTTGTTTATTTTAATTTCTTCATTCCATTGCTTCAATCAAAATTCCATTCAATTTTGTACTAGAAAAACTTTACGCTTATTGGTAGATTAATCATGCGTTGGATATACATGCTCGCTAAGCTGCCAATATCGCACTGGTTAAACGTCAATCAAAGACTGATTGCACGGCACTTGCTTCGCCTTTTATATACAAAACGCGTTGACATCGCAATGCCTCAGAAAGATTCTTTACTTTATAGGATTTACTTAACTTTTCCTGTTTTTTCGAGAATGTCCTGGTAAGCCCAGAGAGTTCCATAGTGCTGTGGAGTCTTCGAGTTATTTCGATAGAGCTAAGTTCCTTTTAGTTCACCATCTCGTTACACACTGTACAAGTCTGCAATTTGACAAATTTATTCTACTGAAACAGCGATATTTGATAATTGAGAACAAAACATGAGTTTAATCTTGTTTTATGTTAGGATACTCTAAGCCACCGTCGTCTGAGCTCGGCATTAAATACTTAGGTTCTAGCGCCGGTGTTCCGCGAATACCAAACCAACTATTGGAAAAGTTATTTAAATTGGGGGAGTTTATTTACAAAAAGGCTGCCGTTGTGGCGGTGGCGTAGAAACGAACTTTACACGTCTAAAAAAGCCTCAGATAAATGTTTCATAAAATTCTTCTTCTTCTTGTGCTCTATCCATTCAACAAACGTTGGCAATAATCCCTTAATGGACAGTGTTTTGGAATAGTTTAACAGTAGACCGGCCAAACACTGTCTTCGGAATTTTAGCCATTAAGAGTGTCTTCTCATTCGCATTATGAGGTACAAAATCTTATACTTCTCTGCACGTCTCATCACATGTCCGAGATTTTTCCCTTTTTTTTTTTTTCATTTTTCCATTTTTCCGAGACCCTTCAAGACTAATCTCTTCCTTCTTTCCCAACATCCTGTTGGTCCTAGCACCAGAACAGTGCCTGTAGCTTTGTCTACTTGGTTTTCCCCTTCCTCTTCGATCCTTGTCGTGGATCACTACAACATGCTTCTACGGCTTCTCTTTTCGAGATGGTAAGATCTATTTTATGATCTAAGTTTACAAGCCCAACATTGTTGTCTGTTACCTTTTGGACCTCTGTTGCTTCAATTGTTACAATTTTTATTTTATAAGAACTAAGTAAAAGTCTTTAATTTTCTGAAAAAATTCCCTACAATACATTGTGTCATTCCACTAAATCATGATTAAAATTAAAAAATATATAATAAATGTCACGAAAAACGGTAAAAAAACGAAATTTCGTACTGGGTCTAAAATGACCCACCACCGCCGTACATGTTTGTTTTGACCCATCGGGCTTTACGGGGTAATGAACCAATTTGTTTCAAGACATCATTCAAAATAAGGACTTAATAAGCTTTAAAAGTTTTAGAACGAACTAATTACGTATATACAACGTGCCAGAAATCAATACTCAGCTTACTTTATTATTCAATTACTACATCGCGATATTTTTTCAAAATGTTCACCTTACGGGCGGTGAACCGAAGTACGCCGTAGAAATCAAAATATTAATATTCAAAACTATAAAGTATGATTCTGCGTGTTCTTGCCGTCAGGCGAGAATTCGCATAATTTAATATTCTTCACTCATAATGTACGCATTTGTATTCAGTTCGAGTGCGGGACGTAACCCCTGGGGTTGAACATCTCCACAACATGAGTTCAGACCCCAAATGAGATCCTGAAGTAGGATTCTGCGAAAAATTCCACATTTCAATTTCATCAAGGTAGGCCTTTCTTAAAACAATACATATTTTATAACCAAAGGAAGGGCTCAAAAGTATGATTGAATTTGGATCTTAAGTTCATTTTTGTAATGAATTTCTTGCCCATAAAAAAGCATCCTAAATGTAGGAAGGAGATTTGTTTGAAATACGGCAGACTGGCATCACCAAACTGCGTCAGAAAATAAGAAAACATTATTCGAAATGTCTCTGGCGAAAGCATATGGTTTGGATGCACGCGAAAGATACACCAATAAAAGGCTATTACACAATTAGAAGCACTCACGGCACTTTTGTCCTTTATCTTGGTTCCCACGCTCTACAAAGTTATCGTCAGCGAACTTCACTAGCGAGAACAAATTTCTTTCGGCGGCTTGTCAAATTGAATACATAACGTGATGTCTGTCTTTTCAAATGGGAACGGATTTTGAATAGCTCTCAAAATCCTGCCCCGTGATTTGTGCAAACATCTCAAGCTTCTTCCTTGAGATGTTTGATTAAGACCGTGAGATAAGACACTTGTGCATATCCTATGCACAACAGTCTAAATCTTAAAGCAAAGACGAATCCATTAATTTTTAGACATCTTACGAGATGAGAAGTTATCTTGAAGGTGCTTGTTGTGGTAGACGACTAAGAGGAAGGGGAAAATCCCCCATCCAATGAAAAAAGTACAAATAGCAGTTTACACATTTTTGGTGAAAGCCCGCATATGCCCGGAATGCCGTGAAAAGTTGAGAAGTAAAGTCAAAATGGGTTGGATCAAGAAAACATCTTAATATTTGCAATAAAAACGTATTTTTTGGTATATTAATACTATAATTATTTTGGACCCGGACCCGGCGGGTTTCAAAACCCCGGGTTTTCAGAAGTCCTACTCGCATTCCTTGACTAAGATAGGTTATGATGGCATATCCTTCAGAATAAGTAATTTTTTATTATGTTTAACATAAACACTTGCTGTTTCCTTTCAGCAAGCATAATTGACCGCAATGCGGCTGCAAAAGTCTATGGCCTTACGATAACTAAAAGCAAAATCAGAAACGCTAGAATAACTTTATACTATCATTTGTAAGCAAATTTTCATCAGAAAAATTGGCCGACAGGCCAAATAATAACTCTTACTTATTCGTATAAATAATTTAAAAGAGAGGTTCATATGCCTTGACAACGTTTTTATTATTTTTAAAACTGAATTAATTATTCTTCTTCTTGTAGCTGATCTACAGTAATACAACAGAGAATGTCGACGTTGTGGACCATCCAAATCTCTGCTAAATACTTACAAGGAGATGGGAAAGAAATGAGTGTGAACATATAAAATTTTATTATCAATGATTTGCCAGATACTTCTTGTGCGATATGATTATTTTAATTTAAACTAAATTGAACTTTTTTATGTTTAAGGAACAAAAATTTTACAGAATTGACCAACTATATAATTAATACCAACCATTATATTATATTCAAGAACACATTCATATTTGGTAAGTTATAATTTTTCAGAACAAAGTTCTGTGAAAATTTTTAAACCAAATTAATCAATCAATTAGAAAGACACAGAAAAATTTGAATTTGAACCCGGGCCACCATTTCAACCATTCTTTTGACAATCACAGACTAAAACTACTACACTCTGTTCCTCATAAAGGTTTGATGACGAACAGTCGAAATTCAAAAGAACTTGAATTCTGAGAAAAAACTTATAAACAACATCACATTCTTACAAAAATCTCCTCTGCTCAGCATCTTTCCCTCAAAGACCACAAAAAAATTACCTCCACTGCTCCGCGACACGTTACCCTACTCAAATATTTTCATAATTTGTGTATTTAGGTTAGTTATAATTTACACTTGATGATGAGAGGGATTGCTCCTCTCGAAACTATAGTCGTGTTAAATTAACTCAATGTGTGTGCATTACAAAGTACAATTTAGTTTAAATTAAAATATTAGTTGCCAGTATGAGGTCATTCATTACAACTGGTCCATAGCAACTTTGTTGTATGTGTCTCAAAATTTTCTGACACCTTCAAAAGTGTAATTAAATAAGGTGTAAAGATGAAAAGATATAAAATGTTTCCAGAAAAATGAGATAGACAACCTGGATAAACAGGTGATCAGTGGGATTGTACAAGAAGTCGGTAATGGACAATAAGATGGACGGACCAAGTCGGACAATTGCCCAACAGCAATTTGCCTGACAGCCGTGTTCTTCACAAGCCAATTTTCAGAGTTTTTAATATCAATTATTAGATAAGTATTTGTTTAACTGCTAAAAATAATGCTGCATAAAAGTGATAAATTTTAAACATAATTTTAATGAAATTTTCATCCTAGTTGGTTATTTAATAGGCCATACTTTGAATAATTCATCAAGTTGTTTACTATCCTCTGTTGCACGGAGGCCTCTCAAAGTATTTTACGACTTCCTCCATCTATTGTTGTTCGCTGTTTTATGATTAATACAATTCACATCACATAGAATTTTACGATGTCGTCATCGCTAATTTTGATGTGCGTTAGGGGCAAAGTTGCTTGAGTTTTGTGGTCTATACATAGCATATATAGTAACTTTTGTCTGCTCTAGTATCCGTAATATTATATGTATGTTCCCATGTATTCATATGATGTACATTTAATTAAACCTCGATTACTTACTTACTTCCCAGAAGGTTATTCGACAAATGTATCGCCTAATACCTTCTGATGATAGATAAGATAAATCCGTTTTAGTATACCAAAAATACAGAGCGCAGTTACACGAAAAATGCATTTAATAGAGAAGACTTAAATGCACTTTACCTGTACTGAGGAGAGCTGCTTACGTATGTGTAAGATGGGGAGGGGGAGAGATGCAGTTTGGAAGGGGAGCCACCTTGCATTAAAACCTCAGGTGACTGCCCATATGGGGTCGTTTTTTTCTGTCTCACCTTCCTAAGCTTTGTGTGGGATCCTCAAACAAGGGAGGATGTTAAAGAGATTTTACCGGAACTCCCGGAGGGTAAATTTTGCGCCCGAGGTCACTTCAAAGTACCTTTGAAACGGTACTCTGTGTAGTCTCTTTATGTTTGAAACGATCTGTTAGTCTATGTGCTGGGTGAGAAGAGAAAGCTGGTGCTGAGAAATTTCCATAATGGCCCTCCAGGCTAGGTAAATGAGTAGTACTTAGATGTAATAAAACTAGCTCCTTGATAACGAGTTATCGTGAAGCAATAAATAATCATTTTAATAATTGCAATAAAATATTATTTTTGAACGTCGGTTTACAGTATGAAAATATGTTTATACTGTAAACCGTATAATAATACGGCAAAGGTTTTCATACTATTAACCATATTATAAATCGCTAATGCTGAGAAAGTTACGACAGAATCGCTGAAAGAGCTAAATAATGTACCGAAAAATGCATTCCAGAAGAGCTTGGAAGATTTTAAAAGCGCTGGCGTAAGTGTAATATTCTGATAGAAGGAGCTAAAATTAATATTTACATGGAGTTGCGGCGAAGGGCGAAAAATGAATGACTTAATAAAGAAATTAATTAATATAATCATATTGCGTTTATTATAGAAGAAAAATGATTAATATTTTTATTTAATAACGAATGCCACTGGACAATTGGATTGCTCTTTAATACACTTGTCTTCTAGAATATTTACACGTCTGTGATCTAACATATTCAATGCAAAAAGCCCGGCAGGTACTCTCTTAATTTATTTTGCTGATCTCACTCAGTGGATAGTCTTGCTTCGCTTTTATATTAATTGTATTAATTAATTGTAATACAAGGAATGTTATGTGAACGTTCGAGTACGATCGACTGACTTCTTAACCTTTCTAGTAATTTCTAATGACTCTCAAACAATTCAGATCCACGTTTTGCTCCGCGATTACTTGATTATAAGTGGTTCGTCCTGATTAAGGATCTCGTAAGAATATTTATGAAAAAATAGTAGACTATAAACAGTATCGATAAAATCTCGTACATCCAATAAGAACTTTGATCCATGTGCTACTGACTCGCTCACGTCTACCTTCGTCTCCGTAAAATCTGGAGATTTAGACTTTTACATCTCCGTTCCGATCGCTCCCCCCCTCAGTCTCCGCGGCCCCACCCTCGGCCTTGCACCGCCGAATCGTTAGTTCCTGTCGGAGAACAAACATCTCGGGTGAGCGCGCCGAGTCTCCGCCGCGGCTCTCGAGGAACTTTATCGCCGGGGGGTGTCGAAACTTATTCTGCGGAGGGTGTTTGGAAAGCAAATCGACATACAAGGGAAAACCTTCGATTTTTTATTAAGATTTTCGTGAATAACACCATATCTCACTGATTCAATATATGTAGGATACTTCGTATTAAAGTGATCCATATCCTTAATTTGATTTTTTTTAAATGCGAATGTCCATTATCATATCATGCAGAGTAATTTTTACTATGATTGTGATTGTGATAGATTACTGATTAGTAAGGAAAAAATAAAAGCCTATTTAGCTGTGGGTTTTGCAAAATTATTTAATAAGCTTAAATTTAAACGTTAAATTTATCAAATCGAGAGCAAATACGAAAATCGTGTACTAAGGCTTATAAAATAATTTCTTATAAATATTAAGTCTTATAAAATAATTTCAAATTAAATCTAATAACATGAAAATCTAATAAGCGTGAAAAAAGTGATATTTATTTTCTATACTGTTGTATTTTGCTATAACTTTGTGGTTATTCATTATGAATATAATTAAACTAGTTAACTTTGTTTACACCACTAAAATCTTTATATAATATAATAGTGGTGTAAACAAAGTTAACTTAGTTTAATTATATTTATTTTCGACCGCTGGGAATGTACAAACGGATAAAAGAAATGTTGTGCTTTTCGTACAAAAATTTACCAGTGGTAAATTTCAATTAATAAATCTCTTAGTAAAAAAGAACTGTGGTGTATTATTCATTACCTTGTTGAATTATTCGTATTCGTATTCGCCACGTTAGATATTCGTATTTGTATTCAAATATATAGAATGAAGAAACCAAAACTAAATAAAAACACAAAAAATTAAATGCATGCTATTTGAACACTTTGAGATTCATATGTGAAAGCACAAATCAGGGTGTGCGTTGTAAATAAAATAAATATAGACATTCGTTAATAAAAAACATTAATAAGTAACTATTGAATGTTTAAAAGTGTTTCTTATATCTCATTTCTTCACAAATCCAGAGAAACTTGCCAGAAAAGTCTTCACGGCCGTCTTCCAGAAATATTCCTGGACAGGTCGGCGCCGCGGTAACCTTCAAGAGTCATTCTTATAAATAACTGCTATTTACAACTCCTCTGATGGGGCGTTTCAGCGTTTCTCTGGATTTCCTTCCATATTAATTAAATACCACGAATACCTTTTTATAACCAAAATTATGTTTCAAACTTTGTCAACATTTTTGCAAGGGACGATTTATCATTCAACATTTCTGCGTAGTCTGCTTAATACGAGTGTGTCATTGCTTTGTCGAGTTTGCTTTTTTTGCTCTCATTCTTTACTAATCCATTACTTTTTATCAAACGACTTGTCTTCTATAGAAGGTGACTCGTTGCTATAAAAATAAAGTAAACGAAAACCTTTTAAATACCTAGCATAAAAAAATATTAATTATGAAATAAATAATTAAAGTAAAGTGATTTCAAATTTTAAAACATCTACCCAAAAATATTAGACCTGCATTTTATACAAATAATAATATAGGAAAACTCCTCATAAATTCAAAAGATAAATACATTTAACAATTCAGGTATTTATAAACTTTCAAGCAAAGATTGTACAGCATTTTATATTAGAAAAACCGGCCGTAATTTTAATATCAGAGTCAAAGAGCATTTGAGATGTCTGAATAATCATGATTTTTCTGAATTTTCAAATCATTTATTAGAAAATGATCACGGTTTTGATAAAGATTTAGGTCTTGCTATTTTGAAAATAAATAATTTTGATCTGAAATTGTAATTAGAATCATTAGAAATTAGTAAAGCATGTAAAAGTAAACAAAATATTATTAATAATCAATTAAATTGAATTACTAGTCCAATTCTAAAAATTTTCCAATAGTTATGTGTAATCAAGAACTTCAGCAATTTTATTTTAAAATAATTTATAAATAATAATAAAATAAAGACATCATTCATTTTGATATTTTGACATATCGTCCCTGTATGTATAATAAGCCTATGTACCATTTTAGTACATTCTGAGATAAACGAATGAAACTGTTTTAAAAAATAATTGCACAGACTAGATTTATAAAAAATATTGTAAATAATTACTAGGCAGACTTTCCAGATGAACGGCACTGTTTTCTTATTATATCTCTATTATTTATATGAAATTGACAAATTGATTCGTTCATCTGAGAATATACTAAACGGCACATTGGCTTTATTTTATATACAGCGACGATATATATTAAATACCATAAGGACGAAAAGGTTTTTTCGAAACCAAATCAATGGATATAATAAAACAAATAATAAAATATTTTTTTAAATGTAAATCTACAAAGTGCTCAAGCAATTGAAAAAATAAAGTGAATTTTCTCTCTTTTTAGTTAAACGCCATATTAAATTATTATCAAATTAAATTAAAATGTAATATATTTTTAATAAACAAGTATTTCATTAAAAAACACAGAGAATCCTACATTTTTCTTACATTTAAATCTTCAAAGGGAAGTAAATTTCACTTTAAGAATAGTATAAAATCCAAATTTTTGTAGCGTTTTGTAAAGTAACGGAAAAAAGTCCGCCCGATTAGAGCGTTTCAATTCGGAGGCCGGAGAATGTTTCTAATTTTCTTGGATGGATTCGGGGAAACAAATCAAATACGGTGGAACTTTTTTCAATCAAAAGGTGTCCCGGGCCTCCCCGGGGAGGTCTCCCCTCGGATAGCACCTTAGCGGATAACACCCCCCCCCCCCCTTCCGCCCTCAGCGCGCAGTGCTCGAACGGAATTTATTTTCTATTTATATGGCGAAGATTTGATTAACTCCCTTCCAGTTTGTAGCCTGTTTGCTCTGACGAGAGGTGTCTCTGTGGGTCTGTATCTCTCGTCAAATAATCCGGACGAGATTCAATTAACCAAAAAACTCAGTGTGTGAGTAGCCTTTTAAAACTTAGTGGTAGACTGGTCGTGGTTTTTGTTGTATTTAAGAGGCCCCAGTACACGATTTTCGTGTTTGTTCTCGATTTGCTAAATTTAACGTAAACTTTAATAATTTAATAATAATTTTCCAAATTCCATAGCTTAACAGGCTTTTAATCAATTTTATTATGATAGATCTATTTACTCTTAAAGCATTTCCTTTAAAAAATATGAACAAATGTATTATTATAACATCAAAACAAATTATAACCCCAAAACACTATTTTAGTTTTCATGCAATAGAGTTATCTTTGGTACACCTATCTCGTATATTTTCAAATAAAGATCATATATTTTAGTTACAAGTTGATTGTATAAAGTTTGAAAAAGAAGTGGTGCTATTCAGACATTAATATTTTTCGACAAGTTGTTAAAAATATCGTTTTAAAAATGACAAAAATTAAAGGTTCTTTTTCCTTTATTGCAGTATTCATAAAACCATTAAAACATCAATTATTTTAATTAAATTTTACATGCGTAGTAAGAAAATTTTACTGTCATTTATACTAAAATATTCAAAAAATTATACCCCATACTCAAGAATTCGAATTAATTAAATTATATAGTCTGATAAAGGATCATTTTTCTTTCAAATCAGACTTCGGTGGACTGTCCAACCGAAATCCAACCGGATCGCATCGCCCTTTACATGACGTGATACAAAGACGGCCTTTTAGAGAAAAAAAATTCCTGGCGACGTATGAGTAGGGTCGATATGTCAGCTTTGGCTCATAAAATGACTCTGAGAAAGCGTTAGGTGATAAAGGGTTTAAGTTAATCCGTTGTATGCAACTTTGTATATGTTACCTGCTCTTCTGCAAGATATAGGCTCCACTTTCATAGATATTAGAAATGTGTATGATCAAGGTATTGAATTTAAAACATGCACAAATCACATTGTTGTAAATAAATTAAGATAAATCATAAATTTTTCATAGAGACAAAGCTATTTAAATGGGAAAGTATCTAAGGAAATCTTATTTTGGTGTTTACAAAGCTAACGATCTGTCATTGGCTGACTTTAGTAATCACTTTACGCAATGTAATGTTCACCGATTTCACCCTGATTAAGTTTGGAAAGGAATTTGCTTTCTTTATATTGCAAAAATATATATAACGCAATAATAGCACCCCACTTCAACTACTGCAGCAGTATACTATTTCTGGCTAATGAAGATGAACTGAAAAAATTAACAATGCTCCAAAATAAAGATTTAGAATTACACTAAAAAGAAATCGATACACAAGATTCAAAGTGATATTAGAAAGCCTACAAATAATGACATTTAGACAAATAATTAAATTTAATGTACTTCTATTTTTATACAAAATTTTTAATGGACATAACAATACATTTGAATTTGTAAGAAAAATAAAAAAACAACATGAACATGACCAATACGACCATTTTCAAGAAAAAAGATGAAATAAGATTGCCTTTCAGAAAGAAAAAAAGATCGCAAACTTCTATGATGTACAGTGGAATGAAGTTGTATGTGAGTCTGCCAGAGGATATTAGAAACGAAAAAAATATGAAATTTTTTAAGAAAAAACTAAGAAAGTTTGTGTGTCGTGCTTTTGATTAGAAATTTGATATAACGATATATTACAATGTATAAATTAGGAAATATAAAGGTTATTTTACTACCTATTTTATGAAAAAAAAATAATACAGTTACGCTGTCGCCATCTATGGTTGAATTTTTTTACTTATCATGAAACATGTAATTATATGGATGTCACCGCTGGTGATAAGATATCTACATATTATTGACTAGGGTGTAGTAGTATCCTTTTTCAGACTTCTATATCTACTTTTTCAGACATTAAGCTTCTCATACCTAAAAAATATAATAAACCTTGATTGGTAACAAAAATAAAGTTATAGTGTTCTTGAAAAAATTGAACTTACCTATTCTAAAATATTGTGGATTCAGTTATAATTGTGTTCCAAAAAAACCGAACATACTAAAAAATATTACTTTAAATTTGTTGGTATACAGGGTTATTTAGAAAACATTAATAACCACGCATGACTATGTTCCAGCCTTGATTATGAGTCGAAAATTTTCAAACTATTATGACCTTGTATTAATACTTATGGAGATATTCGACATCAAAGTTAGCATTTTTCAATATTTTTGACTTATTTTTTGTAAAACGTTAGACTATCATTGCAGTCACTTATATAAAATATGAAATATTCATCTCCTTTAATACAAGTCAAATAAAATAATAAAAACCTTCAAATTTCAATTGGAAAATTTTCAGGGTTTTTATCATTTTATTAAGCTTGTATTAACACGAACGAATTTTTCGTAATCGATATAAGTTACTGTAATGATAGTTCAACGTCTTACAAAAAATAAGTCAGAAATACTGAAAAAAAATGCAAACTTTGATGTCGTGTATTTCCATAACTATTGATATTAGGTCATGATAGCTTGAACATTTTCGATCATAATCAAGGCAGGAATATTGTCGTGCGAGGTTAGGTTATTAATGTTTTCCACATAACCCTGTATATCATTCTCGAGCAACATGTCTTGCGCAGAACAAAAACATTTACAAGAGTTAAAAATACATTTGTCAGAATTTCAACGATTCGTGAATTTTTGTGAATACGCGAATATTTCTCTTTCTCGAGTGAGACGGAGGGATGTGACCTTGCCTCCCCGGCTGGTCGGCTGGCTCCGGCCTGTCTAGCCAGCAGAGCGGAGGGGATGTTGGCAGCATCCCCTAACAATAAAGTAAGCCTTAAAAGTTTCGCATCTCAGAATGTCACGGTCACTGTCACCTTATTACACTATAACTGTGATCATGGTGCAAACGCTTCATTACAAAAATTGAAAATCTTTTCGATGTTCCAAGTGTTAACTTTGTGGCTAGACATAATTATTAATTTTAATTAAACAGCTTTGTGCTAAGCACTTAACTAGTAACTCTACGTCTACGTCACGTAACTTTAATGATAGAAAAAAGGAGCACATAAGATGTCTCAATAACAATAACTTTACTGTATTCGCGAACCATCTTTTGGAAACGGGCCACATATTTAAAAAGAAAAACGTAAATAATAGAGGTCTAAGATAAGATATCCTAGAAATACTAGAAATAAAAAAAATGCCTGAACACTCAAGCCAATATAATTAATAACCGGATAAATTTTATGAATAGTCCTTTACTTGACATGTTCCCCATTTTGGCGTCCACTTCTCAATTACCCCCAACACAGCTATAGCCCCACCCCCGTTGAAAAATTGATTTGTTTGCTAGAGTAGATAATGGATAGTTAGTTTGCGTGCGTCTTGATGAAGGTACAGTAGTATCGAAACCGATAAACGAAGAGTTACTAGTTAAGTGGTTAATACAAAGTTGTTTAATTAAAATTAATTGTAAATAGTTAGGTAAATTATTGGTATTTATTTAATTTATATGGAATTCATCACTTCTATAAAGATTATTGATATTTCAAAATTCATTTAACCATTCTCCCTTTCTTTCAATGAACTTTTCAAGGAATTTCAAGTTCTGGACATCATTTGGACGTATTTCCTTAGTACCTTAAAATAATTAAGACGATATAAGCAACATAACCAGTAAATAATGTATTCTCAATAAAAGAAGGCAAAGGCAATCTTATACTAATAATCATCAAAACATTAAAAAAATTTTTTTTTTTGTTTATGCACCAAAAACATTCAATGATCTGTCAGCCTCTACAACGCGACCCGTTACCTTAATTTACAAAATTCTGTATTTGAGTTAGTTATTAATAATACCTAGTGATTAAAATATGTATCAATGTTTTCTTCTTTATACTCTTCTTATTCTTATTCTTTGTTTTGATTGCATTTGATTTTTTATTGATTTTCTTATTATTATTGTTATGATATATTTTTTAATATGTTTCTGTTTTTTTTTTTTTTTAAATAAATAGAGATGCGAACACGGAATACGTGTCACATCAATATTCTTACTATTTTCAAATTAAGCTAAACGCTTGTGCTATGAAAATAGGACTAACTTGCTAGTCTGGGCTGAGATTCGAACCCGCGACCATTGGATCACGAGGCGAGTGTCCTAACCACAAGACCAACAAGCTACTCATTTTGTTTATGGTGCCATATCTGCTACTGTTATGTTTATGTTGATTTTAATGCGAGTAAAGGCGTATCTTAAGGTTGGGACAGTGAATGGCTTTGATCTAGCGGCCGTACTACTTTGCAATGGTTTATATGACCTGTGCGGAGCAGCACGGTCCTGCTTGTTAGTTGAAAAAAAATGTCAACCTGGAGACAATTGAATAGGACCGATAAGGAAGCTTTTGCTCTTCCTCAAACGGTCTTGGGTTACCACTCTTCTCAAAAGTATAATAGTGATAAATTACTCTAGCACTGTTTGCAGTAAAATTTATAACTTTTGACTTGTTATCCTTAATTAATACATTGATTCTTGTACACCCAGTACTTCCATTAAACAGGAATGCAATCGCATGTTTATTGTTCACCTTGTAACCAGATAGTAAATTCCGTAAACTTCTGTGTATAGTTTTCTGGGATATTATGCCGTGTATATGTGACCTCATTGGCCGACGTTTCGGATCCCATTGCGGGGTCCACCATCAGGGCTGATGTGATCATCACGGCAAAATATCCCAGAAAACTATACACAGAAGATTCGGAACGGAAGTGAAAACCTGAGAACATTTTTATTAAGTAACCTTTTCCTTGTAACTCATTCATAAGTTGTAGATCTACAAATGCGCAAAAAAGTTTTTGACTTTTCGCTAAAAATTTCTCCGTCAACACTCATAGAGAGAAGATCGGATCCATGCATCTTCTTCCACGCTTGGATACTGGAGGATAGTCCTGTCAGGAGCCTCAACAACCGTTGAACTTGAATGTAAAGATGTATGAATGTGGATGAGGTGAGAGTTGTGTGTCAGGATACAAGATGTGGCGCTCTATCCTTCCTTTCTGCAAAGCGAAGTAAGTACAATTTTTAAATTAAAATTGAGTGACTTATCTATTCATTCAAAGAATTTTACTTACTCGGTTACGCTTTTTATAAGATTTTATGCTCGAGACAGTCTCAGAGGCGGGGATAAAGCTTCCATTAGTTTAGTTTAGAGAATGCTCTCGGATTTCGTAGTCCGCCATGTAAATGCCACATTCCGCCTAACTTCGTGTTTGTGGTATATCAAATGTCAACCCGATACCATTGACGTTCCGTTCTTTATTTGGGTGAAGTAGAATTTCCCTAGTGGCAGATAAAATTGAGTGAGTACGGAATACGTGTCACATCAATATTCTTATTGTTTTCAAAATAAGTTAAATAATTGTTCCATGCAAATAGGACTAACTTGCTGGTCTGAACGAAGGTCGAACGTCTTTCTCTGGAACACTAGGCAAGCGCTACTAAACTACTTAACTCGAACGACGGACAAGTTAAATTTGTAATTGTATGTCTCCTATTAATCTAAGTTTTCAAAACATATAGCTATGTGGTTCAGGACACTTGTCTCACGTTTTGCTGTCAACCTCTTGTATACTGATTTGAATTGTTCTTCCAATCTTAAAGCTGATCTCCTAGCTTTGTTTTCAGATCAAAATATCTCCATGATACTGAGATTTATCTCAAATTTGTCTCATTACGTGGACATGAACTTATCATAAATTTGTCTCATAACGTGGACATGAATTTATCACAATGTATCGGTGTTGTCCTCTGCTTTGCTCTGCAATAATTAAAGTATATTTATGACTATTTACATATTTCCTCAACTGAAACATTTTAGTAATTCAACTGTTTCAGTGTGTTTTTTTACAATGCTGGTGGGTGGGTTCTATTATAATGCTTTAAATTGTTGTGTATTTTCATAGAACCTTAATGTGTCTCTGTGGGACTTAATATCTACAAAGGTTTTTAAGGGACCTTTTCATATTTTGTTCTATTAGAATAAATATGAAATATCATAAAACGATATATGATTGTAACCAAGTTCACGTTCAGAGATACATTGAGATTATATTATTTATTGAATTGGCATTAACTTTGTGAAATGACATTATACTTTTATATTAGGTCCTTACATATGAAATTGGCGTTTAGTATGGGAGGAACATAAAGCCGATTTTTTTTTATTATAATATATTTATTTAATCAAAATATGTACCATTGCTATCTATGCACTTTTGCCATCTCATAGGTAGTTCATCGATCCCTTTACTAAAAAAACCATCCGGACGGGAATTAATAAAATCTTTGAAGGCGGTTTGGACTGCCCCATCGGAGTTGAATTTTTTCCTTTGCAAGAAGTTATCCAAATTTCGAAAAAAATGGTAATCTGTTGGGGCAAGGTCCGGAGAGTACAATGGATGTCTTAGACATTCCAATTGAAGCTCCTCTAATTTGGTAGCCGTCTGTTGTGCAGTGTGTGGTCTAGCGTTATCATGAAGCAGCAGTGGCCTAGAGCGATTAACCAGCCTCGGTTGTTTAGCAGCTAGCTTTTCCATCATGGTTTGCAGTTGCTGACAATAGACATCTGCCGTAATCGTCTGGCCAGATGTTTAAGAAAGCTGTAGTGAACGACACCAGCACTAGTCCACCAAACGCTCACAAGTAACTTTTTTGGAGTCAATTTTCGCTTGGGGCATGGTTTGGCTGGTTCGGCAGGGTTCAGCCATTGCGATGAGCGCTTCCGATTATCGTACAGGATCCACTTTTCATCACAGGTAATGATTCGATTTAAAATCCCTTCATTATTGTGCCGGTTGAGTAATGCAACGCAGCAGTCAACGCGCGTTTGTTGATTTGCTTCACTCAATTCGTGAGGTACCCACCTTTCAAGCTTTTTCACCTTACCAATTTGCTTCAAGTGGATTAAAACAGTTTTATCACTAACACCGCAGCCTGCAGCTAACTCGGATGTGGTTTGCGATGGATCCGCTTCCACAATAGCCTTCAATTCTTCATTATCAACTTTGGTCTCCGGCCGTCCACGGGGCTTGTTCTGCAGGTCGAAATTTCCAGAACGAAAACGTTGGAACCAAAAACGCACTGTGTTTTCTTTTGCGGCACCGTCGCCATACACATCATTAATCCTTCGAGCCGTTTCTGCAGCACTGGTGTCACGGTGGAACTCGTACTCGTAAATAACGCGATATTTCAAGTTTTTCATTTTGTAAACTGAGTGACGCAAAGAAAAAAACAATTGAGGAAAAAACAAATGAATTATAATTTTCAAAACACAAATACATGAGTAAATAGCTGTATAAATTTGGATTTGGAATTCCTAACCAAAGAGAAGATATTTGAGATCAAATTTGCCAGTACGGCAAAACGCCAATTTCATATGTAAGGACCTAATATAAATATATCACTTTTCTTAGACCACTGATGAGTTTAGGAAAAAACGACTAGTTTCGACAACTGCAGATGTTGTCATCAACATGTTATTATATAAACTGAGTTTATATAATCACCCGTTGATAACAACATCTGCAGTTGTCGAAACTGGTCGTGTATTCCTAAACTCATTAGTGGTATTAGAAGTGATATATTTATATATAATTACATTGAGATTAATTTTACATTCAGGTATCGTTGAAAATGGAATTAAATAAAAACCTGAGGATGTACCCTGCAATAGTATTCAAAATGCTGGCCAAAAAGTTTGTAAAAATATAGCATAACATTCCAGAAGATTAATTTTACTACTTTAACTATCAAATCGGTTCGCAATATTTTTTATTTCGACAGTTGCGGTTTGGTTTTTTACCTCTCATTTGAAGCATAACAATAATTTGAAGCACGAGACATGTCTCTGAGACTTGACTATGTATGCTGTACTACTATGTATAGTATACATAGTCAAGTTTATACTATACATAGTCAATGTGACTACTAGTACACATACTATTGTATGCGTACTATACTACATACTTATGTATGTATACTACTAAAGCTGATGAATCTTTTTGAAAAATTATCAGTTCAAAATCTCGTCCATTTGCTAAAATAAATACGTTTGAATAAATCACAAACTAATCGCCAAAATAAATAAATACTAAAGTTTTCCCCCAACTTTAAGCAGTACGACAGAGCGCTATTGTTATCATTTATTTCGGGCAGATTAAATTAGAAGATATTAAGGATTTGAAAAGGAAAAAACTTGAGCCGAGCCAAGGTAAATATTGTAGGAAGCGTTTTGTAAAGTTTCCAGCGAATGACTAAAAGGCACAAGCTTTGTAATCCTGTTTTATTATTTAAAAGATAATTACAAAACTCTCGAAATATCAACAAACTCTATAAAAATAATTATGCTACGCACATTTTAAGTGTCCGTATCTTCAAAATTTGATAACGATTAAATAATAATTAAATGGCTTGCTTTGGCTTATTGAAAATTCATTTTTATCACTTCGCGTCAGGACATATTGAATACTTCATGCTTGTTAAAATCTCACAGAAATAAGGTTTTGCAAAGTAATATCGCTTCATAAAAACATTTTGCCACCACAAGATCACCATTTGTATATCTTTAAGGACCAAGAGCCAGACGCTCCATTCATTATCATCATCACGCGGAGAATCTACGCCTTTTCATGTAATTACTCCTGTCATTAATTCCAAATTCTTTTTAAAAAATTTTTCGAGGCTTTTTGGGCCTGCTGCCGAATGGAAATCTCCCGTCCGGCATTATTTTCTATGTGGTTTTTTTCCAAAATTCCACAAAGTTGTTTATATTTTTAACTTGCACAGCTTGTACAAAATAAGTGAGTTGTATTTTCAATACCGCCACCTGCAGTCGACAGTTTTTTTCCTTTCTACAATCCAATACAGATTTCACTTCTGATAATGAATATATCTTTATTTTGATTAAAGTTTTTAAAGTAATACTTTTAAGGTGTGTTTAAGATTTTTTCAAATTAATAACATTACACTAGAAAACGCCTGAAATTTATTTCAACATTTAACTCTAATTAAATTCGTTTCCGGTGACTTTGGTAAAAATAATGTCTTCCACCTCCGTGAAGCTAAATTTATATTGTGTTATTATCACAAAGAATTATAAATATTTTATCCATCCGTCCATGCAGAAAAGCAACTTTAAACAAATGTAACTTATAAACGTTGTATTAATGGAAACGGAGTTCACTTGTAGCGATTAATGATGATTTTCAAATACGTTGAAATAAAATTGTCATTACTCAGGTATTAATTTGCCTTACAATATCACATTCACCAAATCTCCCCTTCCCTTAATATTCCTCTTTTAATCATCCTTACACCTACCGGTAGCTCACGCTTCTTTTGTCAGTACCTACCTAATTAATTATAGCTGCTTCTACATAAGCCATGTTTTGTGTATTTGAAATTAATTAGTTAATTCAATGTATTAGTTAGTTTATTTCACCTGTCAAAATATTCCGTCGCTCTCAAAAGGGTAGTTTTGAATAATTAAACTCAAGTAGAGTAATAACATATAGATTTATTCCATCCATTTTGAAGATAACGTATTAAAAGCTGTTTGGTAATTCTTTTCACTGTGCGAGTGTGCAGTTGTCGCATTTAATTTCAAAGTCCGTGTCTTTCATAAATCTAGAAACTTTTGATATATTCTTGATTTCTTTGAAATGTTACAAGAAAATATTTTTTTGACATTTGAGTACATTGTATATATAAACTAGCTGTGCCAGCAGCTTCACCCGCGTGGAATCTAGGTTGAGACTGTAAGAGTATCAGTGAATAATCAATATAATTTTGACTACACGTCCAAACAATATTGTGTGAATGGCAATTTTTATCTACAAAAAATATCCCTGACGATAAGCAAATTTATTTCGATAAAAATTTAACATTACATAAACATAATTACTTAAATTACCCCCGACAGATTGAAATTAATTTTAAATATATTTTTTATTAATATTTTATCAATTTGTATTTTAACCTTAACACATAGATATATGCCGTGGCCCTTTTTATAGAACTTTTTGAGTTCTACAAGTTCTTTCTAGAAAATATTAAAATATCTCTTACCGTTAAGGCAACGTTCGTAAAAAAACGCATCGCTCGACCATTTAGTTGTAAAATAGGTCACCACAAAAAGCTCTTTTGTTTTAACGGGATAATATATAGCCTATAACTACCCTTAACGTCCAAAATATTGGTGAAAGATATTTTGAAATCAGATTACTTGTGTCAGAGACTAGCTCCTACATCCAAACTTACAAACTCACAAATTATACCTCTTTATATATTAGTACAGATGATACTCCTATTGAATATTTAAAAATGTGAAGTGTGAATAAAAAAAAACAACAACAAAAAAACGTAAGCTAACTACAAAAATAATTTCGTGATGTTGGAGAGTTTCATGTTTGACCAATGACAACACGAAATCACGATTCATATTTGCTCTATTTCTATTCTCTCGCCACTTTGCATTCATTATTGAAAAAATTCTTTCAGTAAATGCTGAGGTGGCGGTAACAGAAAGTAGATATGAGAAAATTTTAATAATATTTTTAAATTCTTCTGAGGTGTTTACTAATAAATGGCTCCACTTTTGGCCAGTACTCATTTCAAGAAAGTCTTTGTCTTTGAAGCCACATATTTGAAATTGCTTGCACATAGCTCCCTGACCCATGTTAAGTAGCTTAATCAATGTATGTGAAAATTATAATAAATTATATACAGGTGTACCAGAGCCAGCAGCAGAAACTTGGCCAATAGATTCCTGACTATGTTATGAGCCTAAAATGTTCAGGCAATCATTACCTAATATCAATAGTTATGGAGATATGCAGTATCAAAGTGCATTTTTTTTTCAATATTTCTGATTTATTTTTTGCAAAAAGTACTGTAATGATAGTTCAACTTTAAAAAAAATATGTAAACTTTGATATTGCACATCTTCAAACCAAGGGTGCCAGTGCGCCCCTGTCGCTCTCAGCCACCGCGAGGTTGGCCGAGACGTTGGCTAATGTGTAATCGCTGTCCGCCATTTTGCGAGGTTGGCCGTCTGCGAGATTGGAACGACCATGTACACATTGGCTGGGTTGACCCAATGCGACATTCGGCCAATGTGTACATGGGGTTTTGGCCGTGCGTAGCACACGTTTCTCGAAGTTGGTTCTTTTTCCATTTCTTGTCGGTATTTTGAACAGACATCAAAGAACCATGAATCACCAATCATGAAACAGGAAGCTATCGTGAAGCAAGATATTGAACTTAATTGAATTATTATTAGTTGTACGGACAGAAATTAATTATGTGTACAATGAATGAGTTTTGTAACTCATATTATTTATTTCGAATATCACTTTTTTTTATTTGATTCGTCAAACCGATTGAAATTAATAAATATGAATTATAATTTATATAAAATAACTTTTTAAATACCACTTTTTTATTGATAAAAAATTCAACATGTTTCGTAACCAATGGCTTCTTCGTCAGGATAACAAAAATAAAAATAATAATCAGGTCCTTTTTGCAAATAGTTATCTTTTAAATTTATTTTCATGTTAAGTAGGTACTTTATATTGTCATTTTCCATATATACCTTTTTAATATTTTGATCTATAGTTAATTTTTATTTTTGTTATCCTGACGAAGAAGCCATTGGCTTCGAAAAAAGTTGATTTTTTTTCAATAAAAAAGTGGGGTTTACAAAGTTTTTATATAAAATATAAATATAAATTTTATATAAATTATAATTATGTCACCACAAAATAATTTTGCTTTATTTGAAGAAGAAAATATGAATTATTTTATATTTTACATATATACGGCTATGAAGGTTTTTACTTTAAAATTTGTACAAAATGGATAAATAATATTTTTAGAAATAAAAACTAGCTGTAACCCGTCAAAAATGACAGTACTTTTACATGTTGGTTCCTAAGGAATAAGTTTTTATTTATTTATATAAAAAAGGAAAGAAAGAAAAAAATTACTACTTACTTACTTACCATCACGCCGTTTCCCCCAGAGAGGATAGAGCGCCACACTCTTCTGTCCTGACATACAACTCTCGTCTAATTCACATCTTCGCATGCAAGCTCGACGGTTGTTGAGGCTTCTAACGGGACCATCTTCGAGTATCTGGTTAATCTGGTCATGTCACGTATTCCGCGGTCCTCTCTTTCTGGCGCCATCTATATTGTATCTTTCTATATATATCTTTCTATATATAATAAATATATCTTTCTTACCACTCTTTCCTCATTCATTCGCTCAACATGCCCAAACCATCTGAGCGACCCTTTTTTAATTCTATTAATTATGCTAAATTTAGCTTTACATTCATTCCTAATATCTGCATTCTTTACTCTATCATAAGTGGATTTGACACACTTACGTCTGAGGGATCTCATCTCCACTGCATTCAAGCTACTTTCGTTCCTCTTCTGCCAGCTCAAGGCTTCACTTCCATACATCAGTGATGGTATCAGAATTCCATAGCGTACCGCTAGTTTTGCCTTCGTAGACATATTTCTATTAGAAACTATTGCGTTCAAATTTATTATCAATTATCAAAGCACTTTAAAGATACAATAAAGAATATTTAAAGAATGAAAATAAAAATAATAAAACGAAAAGAAAAAAATTATGTAAAAAAGAAAATAGAAATATAATATTTTATGTCATTTTTTAATTTTTTTGTATTCCTTTTTTTTATTCTTTATGTATATTCTTTATTTTATTTATATGTAGTATTTTTTTCTTTCTTTTCTTTTTTATAAAAATAAATAAACACTTATTACTTAGGAACCAACATGTAAAAATACTGTCTTTTTGACGGGTTACAGCTAGTTGAATATAATTATTATGTCTAAAAAATATTTTTACTCTATATATAATTTATTATGTTGTATCGCCTATAATTTATTATGTTGAATCGTTTTATTTTATCTTTTAATTCCACATTTTTATATTGTTCTTGTTTATGTTTTCAAGTAATTCATGTATTTGTCTATTGTTTGTGCATTTTGTACAAATCTTAAAGTAAAAGCCTTTAAAGTCGTATATATATGTAAAATAAAAAATAATTCATATTTTTTATTTTCAATCGTAAATAGTCAACAAAAAATACTATCTAATAATTTTGGTTATGACTATATGAATGTTTGAATGTATAATGAAATAAATTATCTGAAAAATAAAACTCATTCATTGTTTTCATAATTAATTTCTGTCCATACTAATTCAATAATCTTTTCATTGTAATTCACGGTAATTTTGACGAAATGAAATTCAATGAACGAAACAATAAAAACGTGCGTGCAAACCGGCGAACGCCGAAACACTAAAAAAAATACACGATACGTGACCGGCGCGCGGCGTAGCCACGCCCAAGTGTCTTTCGCTGTGCAGGGGCGGACTAGCAGGTCGGCCTCCTCGGAAAGAAATGTGCCATTCTTATAAGATACAACTTAATTTTAAGAAAAAACAAATAAATGCGTTCTTTATTTGTACTGTATTATAAAATTTTCTACTTCTAAATAATCTGTCATAGTTTATTTATTTTGGTCTGATTCGAAGTGATCACTTCATAATCCACCCGCTTATTATAATAAGGAATAGGGCCGCGAGCATATGACCACGCATATACTATCCGCCAGGATCCCGGAGAGAGCTAATTCCCAGAATGTAAGCAAGTTCTTTACCATTGCTTCCATATAAAAGAACAATATATAACAAATGATACACTGTTGAATATTTTAGAGATAAGTCATACCAAATTAAATCCTGGTTATACCACAGTTTCGTCATCCGATTCAGTCTCTGGCCAATGAAAAAATAATATTTCAAAGCGTAAAGGTTACGTGATCTAAATGCTTGCTTTGATTATCGCCTCTCTACTATGCGACATCGTAGATCGGTGAATATTATTTGACGGTATGAAAAGTTAAAACGCAAATTGAATGTTACGACAAGATAGAATTGAATTTTTTTGCAATTTTTGTATGAGAAGATAAGGTTAAATGGAAATGACAATAGATACGATAAAATAAAACAAATTTAACACCGACATTTCATCACATACGACAAAATTGAATTTTGCACAGAGGATACTAGAGTAGTTACGTTAGCAATAGTTAGCATGGAGCCATTATTAGAGCAAGTCTCAAAGCCTCTTGCCATCACTATAAGTCAATAACGATTTTGTTGACAATGACGATTTTAACCTTACGACAAGATAAATCTGGGGTGACGAATCCTTATATTTCTTACTGTTTCAAATACATATTTGTTATATTTACACAAATGCTGCTTCTTAAAGTTATAAAAAATACAATTTAATGACAAATAATGCTCATTTTATAAGATTTTCGAAAACGTAATGGGTAACGACCTTGGTTTAAATTTTCCGATTCCGATATCCAAAAAAAAGAAGATATTTCAGATTCCCGATTCCGATAAATCCCGAAACCTGAAAAATAACCTCAAAACATGAAATGGTGGAGTAAACACAAGGCTCTTTGATCGATTATAGATGAAGGGTTTTTAAGAAGTGATGATCAATCTCACCCAGGAAAGTTCATCCATTTTCTATATGTTTTGTGGTAAATATCCAGTGGAAATTTTGATTGTAAATCTAAGTTCACGGCAAGGAACTTGATCAGTCAGTGGACTAAAGAAAACATTTTTATGTGTTTTGTTTTGCTGGATATTTTTCTTGTTACAACTCCTGTTCCTATACATATACAAAGTAAAAACCTAGACTACAGTACAGCATGGAATTTGGTTCAGGGATTGTTACGACAAATATGTGGTAAAATATGTGATAGGCAATTCGACGTTCTGTATGAAAGATATGAAAATATGCAAGTAAAGACAATAGAGCTTTTGACGACGTTGTTGATATAGAAGTGGAACTGGATTTTAAAGAAAAAAGATCCTCAAAGAAAAAGTAAAGCCTGGGGAAAAGGCTAAGGACGAAGTAGCTTGTTGGTCTTGTGGTCAGGACTCTCGCCTCGTTATCCAAAGGTCGCGGGTTCGAACCTCACTCCACATCAGCAAGTTAGTCCTATTTTCATAGCACAAGCGTTTAGCTTAGTTTGAAAATAGTAAGAATATTGATGTGACACATATTTGCTGAAATATCACCTGGTCAAAAGTATAAAATCATTTACTTCCATATTTTAGATGGTGCCAAAGCCAGTATTGAAGAAAGGTTTATTTCTAATAAAAAAAAATTAAAAGACTGTTCCTGGTCCATAAAAAATTACAAGAAATCACAAAAGTTGATAGTTTACTGTACGAAAATTTGTGTTGTATTTCTAAACTGTCTAAAGGTGACAGAAGTTATTTAGTAATTGAGGTGAAACAGTTTGCAAACGAATATGAGAGTTTCATAAAGACTGAATGGGATGAAAATGACAAAAATGAACAAGATAAGCCAAAGCTGAATCATGATATGGAAAAGAGGATGAAGAATTAGATTTGCAGGAAAAGAATTATGTTCACTGTTTGGAGAAGATAAAGTGTTTTAGATGTTTCTGTTTTGTTTATGTTGTTTCTGAATTATCTCAATCAGGGCTCTTTACTAATCTTTACATAGCTTATAAGTTTATATTAACCAATCCCTAAGAATGTTCTTAGGTTTCCACAGCCACTCAGAATTTTCTGGTTTGTGTCTTTTGGGGTACTATGCCATGTACACATCAGCTCTGATGATGGACCCTGCAATGGGATCCGAAACATCGGCCAGAAGACACAAACCAGAAAATAACTCTTCCTTGTACGCAAGTTACTTTTGAGCAAATCTTTTCGAAATAAAAAATAATAAAAAATAGGCTTAGATCAACTTTGAATCAGGAGTTAATGTCTAATCTTTTGTTTATAAATATAATTAAGTATTAATTTAAGTAAAAATTTAATTATCGATGAAGTGGCAAAAACAAGTTAAAAAACTTAAGAAAAAAATGATGGTTTAGTGCAGGTACTAAAGGATAAATTAATGTTTTAAAGAGCTTAATATTAATTCTTGAATAAATAGCGTGATTATTTCCAGTATACATAGTATTTGTCAATTACATATTTAACTTATACCTTTGATATAGATATAAAATAGGCCTACTTGCAGCTACGGCTTTGAAGCCACGTATTTGAAATTGCTTGCACATAGCCCCCTGACCCACGTTAAGTAGCTCAATCAATGTATGTGAAAATTATAAAAAAATATATACAGGTGTACCAGAGCTAGGAGCAGAAACTTGGCCGATAGATTCCTGCCTATGTTAAATGTTCAAACAATCATGACCTATATCAAATATCAATAGTTATGGAGATATGCAGTATCAAAGATTGCATTTTTTTTCAATATTTCTGACTTATTTTTTGCAAAAAGTTGAACTATCATTAAACTTAAAAACTTAAAAAATTAAATAAAAAAAACATTACATTTAAACTTAAATAAAATGATGAAAACCTTGTAAAAAAAACTTTTTCCAATTTTCGCAAGGTTTTTATCATTTTATTCGACTTGTATTAAAGCGAATAAATTTTTCATAATCTACATAAATTACTGTAATGATAGTTCATGATAGTTCAACTTTAAAAAAAAAATGCAAACTTTGATATTGCACATCTCCATAAAATGCGGGGGTCCCTTCACTAGTTCTCGCCGAGGGCCCCCAAGAGTGCCAGTGCGCCCCTGTCGCTCTCAGCCAAAGCGAGTTTGGCCGATACGTTGGCTAATGTGTAATCGCTGTCCGCCATTTTGCGAGGTTGGACGAGACGTTGGCTCTGCTGAGGTTGGGCCAATGTGTACAGGGCCCTTTACTAAAATTTGATAAGTTACATGGTATGTTTAATAAAACATTTTAAATGAACGCGGAATACGACACATTTCAAAAAATAATAACAGTCGTTATTATATATTGTCACAGGACGTGAAAGTGGGAGAAAAATTAAATACTAAAACAGTTCAAAGTTTTATTAGTATTAGTTATTAGTAAAAATTCACTTGACACGAATTAAAGCACAATTTTTTAATTTACCCTATATCGCAATTAATTACTCGTACGCGGAACACTTTAAATATCGCTAGAAATATTATTCCCACGAATTTACGTCGGTGGTTGCACTTATTTTTGACGCGAGTTAGGTACTTCGCTTAATTTATTACCGCTGGTATCACACACGCGCTACCAACACGCCGCACTGTTCGCTTATCTATCGCACGTCAAAGGCCTAAACGGCAAAAACTCGCTCTACGGCACCCGCTTCATCTTTTTATATAAAACATGCTAGTTTCTCGTACTTTCGGGGACTTGCTTCTCATTTCCAGTGTTCACTTAATGATTCCCTGGGCTTTTGCAAAGCAAGCAATAGAGTAAGTACAGAGTAAGTGTCGTTAATGAGTGATCATCGATCATCGGTTATCATCAAATCATCTGAGGCCTCTTTCAGGTGTCTTTTACCAATTTTAGAGATAATGATGTTTCTTATTTCTTCTTTATTCTGACTTCGTTTCTCCACAATCTGTACTGCGACATTATTGTTCATTTGAGCAGCTCTTCTAGCTGGTTTCTCCCAATATTGAATAGCTATTCACTCAGCAATGCACGGAATTTTAGATGTTTTGTAATTGTGCTCTCTTTTGGTAATTATTTATACATCCGTGGTCCCAAGAAAATTTCATGCCTTTGAGCAAAATAAGTTTTCATAAACGAAACTTCCACTTTTCGTAAAATTGTTGTTCTAGTACGGATCTGATGATTGATATATTGCAGTTCATTAGTTTCATGCAAATTTTTTTATATAAATTTTATAAATAATTTCCTTATATTTAGAACCTTCAGTTTTTTGAAAAGAGGCTCAGAATCATGATGGAAGGACTTTTTGAAAATAACTCGTAATATAGCTTTTTGTACCTTTATCAGTGTGTAACGATATTGGCCTATTCAAATAGACATTGCTGAAAAATTATACGAAAATATCTATCTGCTAAAGTTTATAATAAAGAGAAGCTTCACAAACCGTTAAATACTCTATAATTAAATATTTGCCGGATAAGTAGGTGCGGACGAGCTTTATTATTTCTGCACGCGGGCGTGTAAAGCAGGCTTTATGTTATTTTAGTTTGGCGAAGCGAGCCAATCAAAGGCGGTTATCCGCGTAACGAATCTGACCAATTACAGGTCCGCCGTTAGCACCGAATCTGACCAATGAGGATGGTTCTGAGAGTTAGACTTTGACTTTTACACGCGAGTTGGAATCAAAGATGGCGCGAGATAGGGACTATTTTTAGGCGTTACAAATTAGAAAGCGGCACTTGAGTTTTCAGCTTGAAGGTCGGCGGAGGCTTTGTCGAGGAGAGTCCGAAGTAAGGAAGATAATTTGGCTGGATCTAGGAAAAAGCCAGAGATTGATAATAATTCAAAGAGAATTGGAACAGTGAACAGATAAGCATTTCCAATATTATTTATTTCTATTGCCTTTTATGTGTATTATATTTGGGACCTTATATTACTAAATAAATGATGATTCATAGTTTTGCGGCTGTGATAATTCAGCGGGCGTTCTTTCCTAATACTTGTGTAACTTTCAAATATGCGGAGGAATTTTGTGTTGTCTGTGCTGGCGATTGAATGCACGGATTTCTATATGATTTGTATTATTTTGGAAATGATTGGGATCGGAGTATTTATGGGGTTTTGATATCACGATTGTCAGTGTGATATAAATTCAAATCGTACGAGGAATTTCCTACAAACAATATATTTTAAAAATGCATCTGGATTTTATATTTATTTTATTAAAACATGAATGTGTGGTTTATTTGAACTCGTTACATGTTTGTATTGCGTAACATTAGGCAATCGTTGAAAACACGATTTGTTCCTATCAAGTTCTTATAAAGATGTGTTTCGAATTGTATATATTCCTTAATTGCGATAGTTATTCATATGACATTGTTTTTATTCATTCAATATTAGATATTTGAAATGTTTTTTTTACAACATATTCCATTATTGTGGGTCGCTTACGGTTAGATCAAATCAACCTTCGGTCTTCCGTAGCCGTG